>JAIUND010001105.1:0-42361 GCA_034699125.1 Gisinianus flammeolus
TATAAAAAAATCAGCCCTCCCCTCGGCAGTTTTTTTATAACATTACGGTAGTGGGCTGTTAGCAACACCCCTCCTTTGAAAGCAAAACTTTTTTGCTGCAAAAGAGCACAGACGAGACAAAATAGTATTCTTATATTATCAAAACAACTTTACTAATTAAATATTATTATGCAGTGTTCATTTTAATCAAGTGGTAATTTTAATTGGACTGTAAATAGAAATCCTGCGATACTCTAGGTTTTCCCTGGGAAAGAACCGGAAGTGGAGGCCGTCAGAGTCTACAATCATTTATTGCTCAATGTGTCTGCGAAATTTCGTGAGCTGATAATCATCACAATGGAAGTGAATCGACTGGTCGTTCCCAACTTGTCCAAGGTCAACCTGGATATTTTAATCAAGTGAGCCAATTAACAAGTTTAATTTTTATTATATAAATTCAAAATTGTAGGTTTTTTCAATTTATATAGAGAAAGTCAAACATTAATTTTTTTCTGTATTATTTCTCACTAACTCATCAAATCATTGCAGCTACATTTCGGCAACCTTTTCTAATGGTCCGGCTGAGCTCTCACTTTCACTGGATAATTTCCAGGAGATTCAGAGGGCAGCTTGGGACTTGAAGACGTGGAGGAACTTTGTAAGGGATTTTGGGAAGAACTTCAGCCATGCAAGGAAAACTGCCTCAAACTTATCACGACACTTGTTGACGGTGATGTGATGGAAGAAAACGAGATGAAGATGGATTTATTGGAAAAGACAACCCGATTTATTCTGGCGAACTTGGATGATATTTCATGTACTCTGGATTTCCCCAGATTGACCTTTGACCTTGTGAGTTTCATGATAATTTATATAATGTCTTATAATTCATCCTATATGATTTGTTAATGTCACTATATATAACATAAATTAATCATCTCCTGCATGGGTTTGTTGGGGTTTTTCAAAGTTCCAGCAGATTCAGATGCGGGTGCTGAAAGATGAGGGAATCTCCAGCAATCTGAAGACGACCGCGGCGTCTCGTTGGCTTGAAGGTCAAGAGAATGGAGAGGTCACGACTTGCAGGGCTTTGTCCGTATTTGAACTCATTTCTTGCCCAGAAGAAAGATCATCCCTCGTCGATGCACTCCGTGATTTGGGCAGCCAAGAACTTTTAATGAATCTCCTCAAGCTCGTTCTCAATTCCCTTCCCTCCCGGTCAATTTCATTATCATCAAGCTCGTCTTCATCGATTCCAGTTGTTCAGATCGCGGAGGGGCCCAAAAATGAATCGTGCCACTCCAGTTCGAGAACAATATCAAGTTTGCCTGAGTCCAAATTCAGGGAAAGTCCTCAAATAATTTTCAATGGGAGCACTGACAATGAGAGTGATTTTGAAAATTGTATAAGCCTGCCGTGTCTGTCCCCAGTGGATTTCGTCCAATCAATCTCCAATCTTCATTCCCTGCCTATCGAGGAGCTCCTCGTGGAAAGTCCTCCAGCCGATCCCAAGGATATTGGCGGGATTTTTTACTTTCTCGCTGGAGAATTGACGGAAACAATCAGCCGTCAGCTTTTCTCGTACAATCTTCAAGTAAGACACTGCAAAAACAAATCCTAAATTCCCTTAAAATTCCCTTTGAATATATTAGTAAGTAATAATAATATCCTCGTTATTCTTCTTGTTTTTGTCCATGATGTTTATATATATAGAGTGGAGTTTGCACTCAAGTCCCCGTCGAGGATCCTGTTTGGCCTTCCGGTTTCGGCAATCGTCAAGGGATGACGCTTGTCCATCGGGATGGTCAACTTTTCTTCATGGGCGGGATGAATGAATGCCGTGAAACCAGAAACCCTTTTGCCGAGCAGTCACCAGCGAAGTATTCATTCTGGACTTGAAGACATTTAAGGGCCAATCCCTGAATATGATTGAACCTCGACGGGATTTTAAGGCCGCTCTTCTCAACGGGGACATTTGTGCCGTGAGTCCTCGACTTTTTTGATTTAACCTTAATTATTTTTAATGAACGACCTTTGACCTTTGAGGCCTTTGACCTTTTGGACAGGTGGGAGGATGTCAGGAGGGGAATAATGCTCCACTCGGGAAGGTCACGAATGCCGTTGAGTTTCTGTCACCGGAGGGGAAACGATGGGAAACAATAAAGGGCAGGATGAAGGGCCCTCGAAGTGATGCTGGAGTGACGACTCTTCACCGAGAAATATTTGCCGTATGTTTTCCCCTTTGTTAAACTAACGATAAGACAAAACGATATAATTAATATTAATACAATTAATTAATTATGTTTAGATTGGTGGGAAAGTGATTGAAATCGATGGGTATTTAAGAACGAGCTCGGACTGTGAGCGTTTCAATGTGGAAAATGGCGAGTGGACAAGGATGGCCGCCAAATTGAGAGTCCCGCGTTTGGGGTTGGCAGCTGTGGGTGTGGAGAGTACCGGAGAAATATTTGCTCTGGGTGGGGCTTCAGATGACATGAGCAACTGGAAGCGATCGGTGGAAATATTAAATGTGGCACAGGGAAATTGGGTGCTGGGACCGTCCATGATGAGACGCCGAAAGGACCCATGTGAGTTCAAATTCAAATACCCCGTCTTAAATCCCTATCATTGTTATTTTTGAATTGACATTTCTCTTGGTTTTTCAATGGGATTTGAAAGCTGACTGTGTATTTTAATTCGTCTGTGTGTGTGTGTGTGGTTTTGGAAACAGCTGCTTTTGTGTATGAGAACGGGATTTGGGTGGTGGGTGGGGATAAAATGGAGGGGGGACCACCCACCATGGAGAAATTCAACTTGAGCACGAGAAAATGGAGTTTAGTTGAATCCAAGTTGAGAGAAGATGGTGATTACTCCTCCGTCGCTTTCATTTCCTGATCATCACATTTCATTTCAATTTCAAGTCAAGTCTATTATATAAATATATTCTGTTTTTGTTCATTTTACGTTCTTCTTTTTTATTATACTTTTGTGTTGAAGATAAAAGATAACCCGGTTTATTTATAGAAAATCTTACCTATATTTAAAACTGAGACATGTGCGCGTGATCTTCTGTGATGATTTCCCGTTTCCCCTGTTTTAACATAATTATTTCAACTAAATTCATCAAAAAGAAGAAAGAAAGTCATAAATAAAACTTCAGACTTTTATAGTCGTCGACAAAATATTTTTTACAATTTTAAATGGAAAACACAATGATTTTTTTTTTTTACCTTGATTTGGTTTTCCACTTTCGTTTGAGGATGTGACGAAGAAGAATTAATGGCAGACCATCTATAAAATTTGTATATCGTTCTGAATTCCGGATTTTGTGCTTGCATTTTTCGTTTCTTTAATAAATAAATTATAATATATAGAAATGAATATGTTTTGAACTTCCATTTCTATATATACGACATACAAGGAAAATCCACAAGTCCAAAAGATTTCGCTCTGTATATATTTCCAATTCAATTGAAATTAAAACCATACAGAAAATCCAAAAGGTTTGACAAAGAGAGGAAATTCATAATGCAAAAGATTTTAGGACAAATGATAGCTGGAGATTTGAGATTTGAAGGGCAAAGAAATCTATAGCCGGTTCTTTTCACTTATATTGGAATTTTAACATGCGCATCATGCTATAAAAGTGAATGTGAAGCGAGTCACTTCAAGCGAGTGAAGAGCGAGACAAGGAATTAAGGGGGCATTCATAAATGGACTCCGCAAAAAAACAAAAAAATTTACCCCCCCTCCCCCATCGTTCGTCGCCATCCAAAAGTTGAAGACTCCCCCCCTCCGTCCGTAACCGTCCGAAACCCTAAGACCCCCCCCCCGCAGGAACTCGAAATCTTTGAAAATCGAGTTTTTGTTAGAATTTTTTTGCAGTTCAACAAAAGCATCTCTATCCATCCTATCTATCGCGATATATGTACGATACACAATATCCTGATGCAAAATACACCGTAAAACTTCCATAAAAATGCATAAAAATTCAATCATCAAATAAAATGTTTATAGCTTATTTGGTTTTTATGTTTTATTTTCATTTTGTCCCTATTTCTACGAATGAAAAAAATTAGAGTCCGGCTCTGCCGGACTCCCCCACCCCCCACGTCCTTCAGCGTCCCAATCCGTCAAACCCCCCTCCCCCCTCCGTCCGTCACCATCCACATGGACCAGACCCCCCCACCCCCCTCCAAGGTGGAGTCCATTTATGAACGCCCCCTAAATACGTTTAAATAACAGTTTCAGTTTGTCTTCTAATAGGTTTGAACAATTCCCAATTGTTTTAGTTGGGGATGCAACATGCAATGGAAAATGTTGGCTCTATAATTGAGCAAGGTTTTGATAGTAATTACAGGTTTTGTGTTCTTTTGATGCATACAGTTTGGGTTGTGATATTTGACCAAGAAACTCACTGGGAAATTTCCTATATATACGAGGCTCAAATGGTCGTTGAACGTTGACGGTTTTGATTCATATTCTGTGGCCAGGAATTTCAAGAAAACGACAGTGAAAATCTCCCTGTGTTTCGGAACTTTTGAAGTGAAATTTTGGAAATTGATTTGTTTTCCCATCACGGGTGATGGATTTTTGAAGTTGAGGAGCAAATCAGGAAGATGTAGAGAAATTGTGTCATTAGATACGCGGCAAAATTTAAAGTTTCAATTGTAGACATCAAATACGCGGATTTAAACTCTCCATTGTTATAGCTTTAGTTTGCTTGAAATTGAAAAAGTACGGACATTTAAATTATATACATGACGCAGTGCGGAAAAATAATCCGCTCCATTCTCAACTCTCAACATTTCCGTCCTTTATTCTCAAAAAAAGCCACTGGTTGTGGTCAGAATATGCTGACACGGGAGGATTTGAAATGGGACTACGCGGCAATCTCCTTGACCTCCCAGCTCAATTTAATCCCAACTACTTTCAACGTGAACGGAGGTCCAGCACGGAAAGGTCAAATGGAAGATGGAAGATGGAAAGTCCATGGGGAAGGAAATTATGTTCAAGCTCTGGCAACTTTTCTTAGCGACAATCTTCATGACAGTCCGGACTTTGAAGTTGGCATTATTTTCTGGTGGTCAAACGGACTGGGATGTCACGCCCATCACCCTCATTTTATGTACGATTTACATCACTATTTTCTCCATGATTTTTACCATATTCGGCGCTCAAAGGGAGCTCAACATCAAAGTGTACAATGAAATCCTCAAAATCCGCGCTAATTTTAATTTAAAAAATATATATATCTGCATCATAAATAAATAAATAAATTATAAAAGGATTGACAGTCTTTTTGATTGTTTCCGTGTTGTTGTTTGAATCCATTTGCAGATAAATTTGATTTGCCGCTGCTCACAAAAACAAAGACAAAGTCAAAATCAACTGCTGAAGGACAGAAGAAGAAAACGCTGATGGAGTTTGTCATGTGTTTCTTTTTATTTGGGATGTATGGCGGTCTCATTGTTGTCCCGAGTCTGTACTTGATCAATACGGATATTCCGATCCTCTGGATTTCGCTGGTGCCGGCGGATTGGAGGAATTTCTGGACCATTTCTTTAGCCCTAATCATCGACACACTTGCCCTATTCATTTTACTAATGTGGTGTATTTACATTGTGTTCCTCATTCTCTCATTCGTCATGACTTTCCCCGCCTTCACACAACTCATCATTCGGAAGGTTCGAGTCGGCGGTGGGAATTTAAATAATTCAAATTCAAGGAACGATGGGCGGGAAATTTCCTGGCAGCTTGTTCAGGAGATGCTGAAGGATATCCGAGAATTGGAGACGCAACTGCTCTTCTTTAATTTGGTGATGGCGCGAGTTCTCTGGCTCCTCAAAATGACTTATATGATTCTGACGATTTTGGGCGGGTTTTCAGCCATTCGAATCTCCCACCGAAATCCACTCCTCGCCATTCTCTACAGCATAGTCACTGTGGATTGTTCAATTTACTACATGACCATGTTCGGGCTCGCCTATAAAGTGACAGAGATAGCGGGAGAATTGGGGAGGGTCATCAAGTTGACGTCTGCGTCCATACAGGTCCCGCTCAATCGGAGGTACTGCCAGAAAATGCTCAGGTCAATTCCGCCAATGGCAATGAGTGTTAGCGGATTATACACGGTTGAACGGGAATCCGTCCCAATTTTCCTGGATTTTGTCGTGAAGCAAATCGTCGGGCTTCTCCTTCTTTGAAGCGCAAAACTCCATGTCATTTTTGTAAAGTGTTTTCTATATGTGGCGTTTTTCCTACAGGCAACAAGGAAATATCAATATCAATTCAATAAAGTCTCCCATCATTCAAGTCCATCCGTCCCGTGTGAGGAAATCCATCGGGATATTTGTATATAATTCAAGTCAAAATAGTGCGGGAAAGCTTTAAAATTCAAATTCGGGAATGGATTGTCTCTAGCATTACTATGCGCATGCATCGTCATTTCTTCGTGTGCAGCACCACAAGAATCGGGTAGAGGCAGAGCCCATTTTAACATGTTAACTAGTCACCATGTGTTGGTGACTTGCCCTTTTTAATGGTGACCAGCCCTATCAGGGCATTCTTTTCTTTGAAGTGACATACATACATACCTTGTTTGGCCATATATTTGTGCGTCTTGTCGATTTTTTCCCACGCTATAATTCAAAGGGTCTCCGCAGGAGGCGCTAAAGTGTAAAAGGTCGCGGAATGAATTCTCTCGGTCATAACCGGGGGCCAATTTCGCTGAAACTCCCAGCATGTGCTTTCGAGGTCAATATCTAGTGACCCTCCAAGTTTCATCAACGTATCGTAAGAAACGGCGAAGCTGGAGCAAAAATCCCGACCACGGAATTTCTCGACGGGAGTGAACAAATTTTCCCATTTCCCGCGATCTTTGAGATTTATTTATTCCCGAACCACGACGTGGCCCCGGAATTCCTTATGCCACGAAACAACTGACATTCTCAGTTTTCAGAATTGTATTTTTTATTCAAAATCCGTATGTGCAAAAATAAGTTACCATGTAATGGCTTTGGCCCTACTGTCTCATGAAATCCGATAACGTCCTTTCCCATTTTTAACGGTTGAAGTAAACCGGGTCTGGACAATGCTTCCGCACATGTTAAATGCAATGCTTCCGCCGCATGCTTTCGCTCAATGCTTCCGCTCGATGTTTCGGCACCCCTTTTATTGTTAATTTAAAACAGAATTCTAGTGCAAAAGTCCAGTCTAGTTCATTTAAATCGTCCAGTTTTGAAGTAGAACAAATACAAATGGATAAGCTGGTATAAATTTCCGTTGCTATAAATTTCAAACATTTTGCCGTGCAATAAAGAAAGTTTTTGTTCTGTAAATTGGATTTATTGCACAAACATTTCAACAGTATAAAAATATTATGTGATAATGTTTGTTGGTGTCAATCAGTTGCAAACATTTGAATTTAATGTCCATTTTTAAGCCTGTGCCTTCTGAGGTTCTCATTTGTGGAGAAAGTAGTCAGGCAGACGGAGCAGACTTTCCTGGGATTATGGCTCTCCATGTGCTTATATACTCTTGCCTCCGGTTGTCCGGAACTCCTTATACCAAATCCCACATTTCTTTGTATAAATTATAGGCATCTTTTCGGCAATTTGTAATTTTTAGGCGACTAAAATAAGATACGGCAATTGCGGCAGCTATCCGGCTGCCAAAAGGTGCCTCCTTGTGCTACTATTACATGGGTATCCACCACAACATACTTGACGTGGTAGCTCTGTTAATAAACCAAACGTTGCGGCCTTCCTTCCAATAAACCCAAACTGCTGTCCCCTTAATTTGATGACATCCGGCCTCTGAATCAACTCACTGATGATGGATTCATAGTGGTCGACGTCGGTAGTTTCTTGCACAACATTCTCCCAAGAGTCCTTGTACTCTTGCTCGTTGGGGTTGGGAAGTGTCCATACACCTTTTGTCCTCGTCACTTTTCCTGCCGATGTCCAGCTCCAGGAGCCCTTGTCCCCCTTCTCCTATTTATTCCTCACATCCTCCTTTAAACGAGCAGTAAATTCTGTGAAACTCACCTCAAGCCCATTTCATCTTCTTGTCCCACTTTTCGAATATATAGTAGAAGACCAATTTAATTTCAAGCTCCGTCTCTCCCCAACCAAAGCAACGAATGTCCAACGACAACTGTACATAAGGCTTGGCAGGGTCCTCCTTAAGGGACGGCCCGTAAATGAGAATTTGACTCCCAAGTCCATAGTCCGAACGTTCTTGTTCAGGAGTGTTATTGACGGCATTCCACTCACCGACTCCACCGGGGATATTCCTGTCATTAGATTAAACAGGGCCTTTGGGTTCACAGGGTCAGGCTGGGATATTGTCATTGTGGGTGCGACGACGGCCTGAAAGGGTCTATGCGCTCCCGAGCGGTCTTTGTCTCCGATGGGGCGACCATTTTGGAAGAAATATGTCCTAACGAGGAGTTCGTTGTTGGTGACGAAGTTGGCGGCGATGCGGGGACGCGGGAGAATTGAAATGAGGATTCCGATCGTATCACCAGGTTTGATGAACGGTCGCACCCACTCATAATTTCCCCCCTCGAACCAGTACTCCCGATTCCTAGAATGAAATGAGGGGCTCGGCGATTCTCGCTGGAATACACCAACAGTCGGATCAGTCTCGCCATGAGGAAACTGGACCGTCCAGAAATGCTCGCCAGAGGTCACCCCGTTTACCAATTGTTCGTCGTCGCCCTCCAGACGGAGCGCGGCAAAAATCCCGCCCTCATCTTTGGTTAGTACGCCAGTTGTTTGCGGGATGGAATTTCCGAGAAGGAACTTGACTTTTTCTGATTGGACTATCAGCCTTCCGATGTGGATTTAATAGCTGTGGAGGTAATAAAAAAAAAGGAGGAATAGTTAAAAAAAAACTTTTTTTTTGTGGAGCAGAGAGTCAAAATTTAAAAATTTGTGGCGGTATTTTTTTGTTGACCTTTTGACATTTCCCGCCGACTTTCTTTTTTTGTTTCTTCTTTTTCTCGGATGAGATTGCCAGGATCAGATTTTCTTTGGGTATTTGTAGGATTTCCGCCCTGCTGACATTCTGATTCAGAAGTGATTTAGACCTATCCGGACCCCCGCAATTTCCTACATTCAAATTTAATGTGAGTTTGTGCATGATTTTGATTGGGATTTGCAATTTGGAATTTAGCATTTTACTTTTGTGCTGTAATGTGTTTACAGTGTGACTGAATAATGAATGTAAAGACCACAGCTTAATGTCAAGGGAAATGCAATGAAATGATGAGTTTGTTTATTGCTTATGAGCGAGACTTTTACTGGAGCGCGCGCGTGAAACCTTGACAACCACAAATATTTTGAAATACATACTCGTATATATATAGGCAAAAGAAAAGCAAACCAGCAAATTATCCCAATAACATTTGAAAACACCGTTTTCCATCAAGAATCTCGGACTTTATTACACTACTTTTGATTTTGATCGAGGATTCAAGTTTTAAAGATACAGCACTGTTGTCGTTTTGGATTTCGATATTTAGCGATTCTATATACGGGATGAGTAATTTGAATAAATCCCATTCCCACCCACCAGCCCGCACAGTAACCCAGATTTCCCGCCAAAAAATTTAATTATGTAATGAAAATGGTTAATTTTGTGACTATTATAGAATGAGATAGGAGCATCAGTTCAGCTGCTGCTCTGTCCGCGGGAAAACATTTGAACTTGAATGTGGACGCCACCGCGAAGCTTCATCAACCAACTATTCAAATCCAAGGATGTCTTTCGACATTTCCACACACAAAAAAGGACTGAATTATATATAGGTAATACAATGCATAATAAAAAAGACCCCGAGTCAAAATCTTAATCTGTTTGAGATTTATGTGTGTGGTCGAACACAGACGGTTGAACAGATGGACAGACAGACGGACGGAATTGTGTGCCATTTCATTTCATAAGGAGAGCTTGCTCTCTGAAAACGGGGAATAATTTGAAACAAACCAAACGCTGGCCTTCTTTCCAATAAATCCCAATTGCTTTCCCTTAAACTGGATGACATCCGGCTTCTGAATCAACTCACTGATGATGGATTCACAGTGGTCCATACCCGTAGTTTCTGGTGGATTCAAGTACCAATTTCCGTCCTCCTTCCCACCAGTCCGTACTCCTTTTATCCTCGTCACTTTCCCTTCCCGTGTCCAGCTCCAGGAGGAGGCCATTCCCTTCTCCTTTTTTTTATTCCTCACATCCTCCTTTAAATGAACAGTAAAGTCAGTGAAACTCACTTCACGCCGATGTGGTTCAACGGATTTGGTCTGATTGTCCCACCTTTTGAATGCATAGCAGAAGACCAATGTAATTTCCAGCTTCCTCCCATTCTTTTTCGAATCCAAGTTATCGCTAATGTCCAAAGCCAGATCTATATATGGCTTGGGAGGGTCCTCCTTAAGGGTACATGAGAATTTGGCTCCCCCAACCAGGGGAATCTGCTGAAGTGTCATCATTGGTGGTGGCCATCCATTGACCGACTGAGACCCCGAAATCAGACGGCATTCGTTCTTCCGGCGGCGGGATTTTTGAAGATGGTTCCTTCCGGATCCGAATAGATCCGGATCCCTCATGTTGGAAAAAAACCACCGGGAACATTCCTATCATTTGCTCATGAAGGGCTTTTGGGTTGACGTTGGCAGGAAGGTCCGGACGGGGCTGGGATATTGTCATTGTGGGTGGGACGATGGCGGCCTGAAAGGGTTGACGATATGAGAGTCCGAGTGGACGACCATTTTGGAAAAAATAAATCCTAGCGAGGAGTTGGCTTTTGGTGGCGGGACTTGGAAGAATTGAAATGAGGATTCCGATCGTATCACCGGATTTAATGACCAGGTCGGATCCCCAACGATCTTCCGTGATGAACCACAGAACGCAATCTTTGAGGCCATCGATCCCGGAATGAAATGGTGGGCTCTGCAGGCTTTCTCCTGGGAATACACCAACACTCACAGAATCCTGCTGGACATGGGGGAAATGGACCGTCCAGAAATGCTCGCCCGAGGTCACCCCGTTTTGCAATTGTTCACCGCCCTCCAGATGCAGTGCAGATAAAAGCTCGCCCCCGTCTTTGGAAAGTATGCCATCCGTTGTTTGCGAGATGGAATTTCCGGGAAGGAACTTGACTTTTCCTGATTCGCCTATTATCAGCCAACCTCCGTTCCGATGTGGATTTACGTGATGGAGGTAATCAAAAAAAAAAGGTGGAATAGTTAAAACAAAAACGTTTTTCTGATGTGGAGCAGGGAATCCAAATCAAAATTTAAACATTTGTGGTGGTATTTTTGTTGACCTTTTGACATTTCCCACCGGCTTTCAGTTTTTGTTTCTTCTTTTTCTCTGATGAGGTTGCCAGCATCAGATTTTCTTTGGGGATTTGTAGGATTTCCACCGCCCTGACATTCTGATTCAGATTCAGACGAGATTTGGACCTATCTGAACTCCCGCAATTTCCTACATTCAAATTTAGTGTGAGTTTGTGCATGATTTTGATGGTTATGGGATTTGCAATTTGCAATTTAGAATGTTAATTTTGTGCTGTAATATTTATATGAACTGTGTGACTGAGTAATGAATGTAAATATCAGCTTAAAAAGTCAAGGGAAATGATGAGTTTGTTTATTGTTTATGAGATGAGCGAGACTTTTGGGGAGCGCGCGCGTGAAACCTGGACAACCACAAATATCTCGAAATAAACATTGGTGCAGGAATACCTCAAAAGGGAGCAGAGACAGAGTCAGATTTTTTTAGGTGGTCGTTGGGGCGTCCGTCCGAGCCTTCTCAATTTTTTTCTCCCGTTTTATCTAGTGTAAGCTAGAAATTTGTTCCATTTTATCTAGTACAAGTTTTAAGAAAACTTTGTTTTATACAGTCTAAAAGCCATGAAACTCGCATTTTCACAGAAAGGACATTGCAAGGAAGAACATGGGATTTTTTAGGTAAAACTGGAATTCTTGAACCTCGAATTGCTCAAATCCCGGGTTTGTTAAGAATTGTATTACTTTTTGCATGATTTTATTCACAGAATTAATGTACAGAGAACTTAAAAGGGTAAAAAAGAATACCTGAGTTACAGGCGGCTCATTTTGACTTGGATTTGAAGCAACTCTTACGAATTTTGATAAAGAGGTTTTGAGTTTTTCTTCTAATATTTTTCTTCGTTTTGCAATATTTCCCTTCTCAAAACCACTTTTTACTTTATTTTTCACAATGGGTTGCGCCCAATCAGGTTTCTGTGTGCCCGAATCATGACGTAATTACATTAATTTTGAGGTTAATTATTTGCTCACTCTCGAAAACTGTGGTCTAAAGTCCAAAGTCTAAAATTGGAAGTTTCAATTCAATTCATTTTTAGAATGAAAATACTGTGACAACTCTGTTCACTCTTCCGTTACGCTCTTCAAAATGTGGGATTGCGCTTGACAGATAATGACAATGATGAGATTTCTAACTCGATAAAATGACCTTCTAACTATATGTAGAAGACCGTAAAAAAGGGGCAATTAACGTATACCTAGTTTTAGAGTTATAGCGCCTTGAATATTCTCGGCTGTTTGGCCCGTAAATACGTTTCTCAATGATTGTAATGAAATTCAAATTAGACAAATCATCGGTTTACTTTAATTTAGAATTTTTGGAGAAGTTTAACGACGATCTTAAATTACTTTTTTTCAGTAAAAAAAGGTTTAAACTTGTCCTATAAAATATTCTCCATGTTCTGTTGTCCATAAATATGCAAAAAAGTGTTTTACGTAAATTGCCCATATTCTGGCGGAGAACCTCATATATGTAGAACCACGATATAAATAGAGTGGACAAGTGAAGGCCAAAAAGGTTCAAGAAAAATCTGTGTATACAAAGGCAATAGCTTGGCTTCATGCACGCAAAGACAAAACGGATCAAATGGACGCACTTATACTTTTAACCCTTTCAGTCCTTTTTCCTGATGGCGTTAGTCATAAACTCCAAGGTTCGACAAAACTTTAAGCTTCACTGCCTCAATACAAACAAGAATCCATAAACTCGCTCTAAATTACACCATGAAATGTACACAAGCGTTTCCCTCGTCTGCTGAAGAAAGGGAAATTCTGGAATGAAATGGATTTTCCTCACAATATATTTTCCTGACGGCAAAATTCGGCAATGCCAATGACAAGTCTATATGGCAATCCTTTGTGAATGAAAACCCACCATATCCCGGGGCTTCTGGCGACCTCGGAGTGTCCGGGCCTGGTCGTGGGCGACCCCGTTGGGACGTCTCTGAAAGGGAGCGAAGCCTCTCTTTAAAACTTTAAGTGTCTGTCTGTTTGTCTGCACATTCAAACGTCATTGCGCCCCATTTCACTACGCACCCTTCATGGGACTGCAATCACTTTCCTTCCATCCCCTTGTTTTTTTTCGAAAATCCCTTTGATACACGGGTAAACTCCGAGTTCGGTTTTTTCGGATATTTAAGTCACAAAATATGATTATCCAGCATTTTGTACCCCGAAAAAGTAAAAAAAATGGTGAAAATCGCTTTGCCCTTACTGGGATTTGAACCTAGGGCCTCACCCTAGAAGTCAACAAACTTAACCCCTAGGCCAGGGGGGTCAAATGCGGATATCTCGTCCCACGGTGACCCCAGGGTCACCAAAATCAGTAGGTATCGGACTACAGCAATGAAAAAGACCGCATGTAAATCGGTCAACCCGTTCGGCTGTTATCGTGAAAAGGACAGAGAGACAGACGGACGGACAGACAACCCAATAGAATAAGGGGAGCTTGGCTCCCTAAAACTCGTAGGCAAACCAAAACAAATTATCCCAATAACATTTGCAATCTGTGTGGTTTTATTCTATGCATTTGTTTGTGTGTACTTTTATTTTGGCTCTCAAATATATGTCCATATACCAAAAAACTGGAAGTGTGGGAGAGAATAATAAATAATAAATAACGGTGGCAAAGGACATCCCTCCGATAAATCCACAGAATTGAACATGCAAAGTTCAACGAGGGGGCGAATATTCACTTGATCGTCGCGTGTCGTCAATTCCCCAATCATTTTTGGCCCAGCAAAAAAATAGGTCCCCGCCACACAGTTCCGGATGGAAGCGGGTGATCATAAAGTCATAGAAATAATCCACAACGAACATGAAATCAGCCGGAAATGTCAAATCTTTTGAATTTGCATTTTTGGATTTTGAATATAATTCTGAATCATTAATCTGTGCTGTGGCAGGGAATTTGTTCCCGGACATTTTCATTGCGGCCGCAGACATGTGGACTTCAATCGCCCTCGACTTTTGTCTCGTCCACATTTCTTTTTGAATCCACCGCATAATGCCAGAGGAAACTCTATACGCGCGGAGATTGTATATATTCGTCATTATTATTATATAGGATTGCTTGTGGAGGTGCTTGAGAAACCCTTACAGGAATTCCCCTTATTTGATGCTGATTTGTAAACGTAAAACAGTCATACAGTAAGAGTGTACAACATGGCACATTCATATGAATGATGTCATAACTAACAAAGTGCACTTGTGTGCACCACTAACTAACAACAAATAATGAATAAACGCCATGATCAAGGAGAAGCACACACTTCTCACTTGATCACTGGTAATGTAACATCTGATTCTCACACCTCTCCGATCATACTTATTTACGTGTACCTTCACTTTATTCTCACACATGTACGTATAATTATCCACACTAAACACACGTCCAACTAAACAAAGGGACATGGGCGCGAATATTCTAATATTCTAATATTAATATCTCATCTGAAGGAATATTATGAAAAATAAAAAAATTCCACACATTTAAGAATGAAAGGAGAAATGAGGAATGAACCATATATATATAATTTGAGAATTTATTGATGCTCAAAACAGCACCGTTTTCCAAAAAAATGACCACACATTTTATTGATGCTGACAATCATCAGCATGATGGCGGTTTCATTTGAATTCGGACAAAGTAAACATTTACATTTACATTTCACAAAATGAGGACATGATAAATTACAAATTAATGAGAAGTATATATGATATGGAAAATCCCAATAATATTACGTCTCCACAGCCAATATATTCAATTGAAGACTCGTCCGTAATTGCCATAAGTGAGTAATTGTGAAAGGGTGAGTGATGGTTGGCTTTAGCTAGATACACTTCCCATCGCTACATGGCCTCCCTCCACAACATCGACCTTCCCCCTTGCCACAACTCTCCCCCTTCTCCTGACAGTTTTCCCCCATCAGAACGCCTGCCTGTGTCGTCACATCACAAGAACAACAAAAAACACACAAACACACACACAAAGATCAGCACAAAGACAAAGACAAGTAGATTGAATTGAATTTAATTTAATTTAATTGCATTGCGAATGAATTTTGAAAAGAATAAACAAAACAACAAAAGTTTTGGTTATATAAATTGAAACATTTTGAAAATTTGTTCAATGTGTGGATTCGTGCGAAAACTAATATACTTTAAGTTATATATAAGGATTTGTAAATGAGTAAACAAAGTGCACACAGTTTACACTGTGTAATAAACTGTGTGCTGGGTGTGTGTGGGTAAAGTCAAAAGTCAAAAACTAACCGCGGCTCCTGGTGCTTCTTCTCCTCCTCCCGTCTCCGACTCGACCTCGACCCCACCCGTCCTCATGACCAGTCCAATGAGGAGCAGCGATGCAATCCAAAGAAACAGGAACTTCATGCTGACGAAAATCCACAGCTTTGTCTGTTTTTTGTAAAGGTGACTTTTTTATGTGTGTGTGTGCTGATGTGGTGACGAGTTAAAATATCCGATTGTTTTTATATATAGGTATATTAGTGTGAGGTGTTCAGTTTTCAGAACTGTGTTCCTGTGCTGTGGAACTTGTGAGGAGGTTCAGCAATTCAAACGTGGCTTTTATAGTCCATTGCTGTGCCCACAAGAACAAGAGCAAAAGAACACAAAACAAAAGAGAGAGAGAGCACACACAGAACAAGAAGAAGAAGAAGAAAAGAGGGAAAAGATTTCTTTTCCTTTTCTTTTCATTTTTGTTTTGACATCCTCTGTGTGTGTGCATGTTTCTTTTGAGTCTCGTTCGTTCCTGTGCTGCATGGAAGGGTTTCCTCTTTTCCCTCTTTGCATTTTGTACTGTATATTCATTTATTTGTATAGAATAGGTATATTATAGTTTATTAGGTGACAAGTTCATGGGCGAAATCGAGATCCAAGACTTGAAAGCCGCGATCTTGTGGTGTTCAAATTGTTCAATAGTTCAATGCACAGCTTATATAATATATTATATAATATACAAATAAGAATGTGTATTCACTATATGTTTCTCTGTGGAATTGTCCGTGAACTTGTCAACTCCTGCCCCATACTTAATGCTCCCATCTCCATATCGGTCCATAATATTACCCATATACAATAGATATATAGATATACTCACACAGGCAACCACGAATGACAAGGAAAAAGTATCCATGTGTGCATTCTTCTCCTTTTAAATTGTCCATTATCAACAGAATATTGGAAAAACATGTTGTTTGTTTACCATCAGGAATCTTTTGCCTTAAGCCCGCACTTGTTGTGTAATATTTATGTAGTAATATATATAGTATAGATTTGTTACTGACGTGAATGTCAATGTAAATGACAAATGACAAATGACGCTCTGTTTTCCTCCACAGAAAAAAATAAACATCAGAGAGGAGGCTGGCTGACACAAATTACTGACGGAAATCCGGCTTCATTTTCGGAAATTCCATCACCACCAACAACAACCCGACGACAATTAATGACGACTGTGCAAATTACCTCCAGGTGATTTTGGGGCTTTTGGGGGTTAAAACAAATGGCCCCAGCCAAAATATATGAGGCAAATTTTATACTTTATATGAGCTTGAAAACTCCTATATACATTCATAATAAAGTTATAAAAATTGTTACGAAGTAACAATTTTGTGTCGCTATATAAAGTGAAACACTTTGTTGGTTTCGGAAGCGAAGGTCTATATTGTTTATTTTGTCCGTCCGTCCGTCCGTCAACTAATGTATACCAAATGGAAAAAAACTCGGGATTTTGTGAAAATTTCCTATATTCGTGGGGAATTATATGCACTGTGGCAATTCATCTATAGGAACAAATGAATGGGTCAAACGTTTTAAAAACTTTTATTTGAATTTCCCGCCAAAAGTCAAACGTTCATTTGAATTTCCCGCCAAAAGACAAACGTTTATAAAACGTTTATTTCAATTTTTTGCCAAAAGACAAACGTTTATAAAACGTTTATTTGAATTTCCCGCCAAAAGAGCACAAAGTATGTACGCTAATGGAAGTGATGCAGGACAAATGGGCGGAGCATCGGATGAAAGTGTAAAATTCCATGTGCTGTAGGGACTAACTGAGCGATATATATATATAGGAGTTAGCTACCCTACATGTTACATGGGACTATGTAGTCAAGTGGCTAAGCAGCCGGTATTGCGACCAAGGTTCAACTCCACGCTCAGTTGGAAATTTTGTCCTTCGTTTTATTGACTGATATGTCTAGACCATATGGAAATTTCCATGTGCTTAACGCATAGGAAGAGGGACGGACGGACGGACACAAGGAATATACAGTAGGCAGCTTTGCTTACTAAAAACTGATGGTTTCGGACTACAAAATTGTTCAACGGGAAAAAATTTGGAGCTGAAAAATGCAAGTTGTCCTTAATTTTTAGCGAATTTGCCTAATTGTAAATTAAATTCATATTCATTTTCATTGTTTCCCAGGATAAAACTGTTTGACTTGACACTGACAAAACCAATTTTCGAAACTTTCCAGAAAGGACTTTTTCAAAAAATGGCTCTTTTAAATTAATTTCGTTGTCATCAAGGAAAATACCAAGATTTTCCCACACAAATGGATTTTATAAAGTGGAAGCTTTTTCCGAAAATTTATAGGTATAAGATTCAGTCACACAGTAAATATCACAGCACGAAATTGAAATTCCAAATCCCAACTATAAAATCATGCACAAACTCACACTAAATTTGAATGTAGGAAATTGCGGGAGTCCAGATAAGTCTAAATCTCTTCTGAATCAGAATGTTCGGGCGGTGGACATCCTACAAATCCCCAAAGAAAATCTGATGCTGGCAACTTTAGCCGAGAAAAAGAAGAAACAAAAAAAGAAAGCCGGCGGGAAATGTCCAAAGGTCAACAAATACCACCATAAATTTTTAAATTTTGACTCCCTGTACTCCACAAAAAAAAGGTTTTTAACTATATTCCTCCTTTTTTTAATTACCTCCATAGCTAAATCCACATCGGAAGGGAGGTTGGCTGATAGTCCAATCAGGAAAAGCCAAGTTCCTTCGCGGAAATTCCATCCCAGCCACAAAATTAACGGAAGCATCAGCCAATGAGGACGACGAAGGCTTTATCGCACTCCGCACGGAGTGCGGCGAACAACCGCAAAATGGGGTGACCTCTGGCGAGCATTTCTGGACAATCCATTTCCCACATGTCCAGGATTATGCGAATGTTGGTGTATTTCAAGGCGGAAATGGTGCAAGACCAACTGGGACATCCAAATTCTGGCTCACCATTGCCGTTTCTGAAAACTCTATGTGGTTCGACAGGGAAAATTATTACTGGCAGGAACCATGCATTAAGTCCGGTGATACGATTGGGATTCTCCTCACAATTCTCCCGAGGCCCTCCTCCAACCCCGCCAACGCCAATTCCGACTCCTCCAACAGCCAACTCCTCGCTAGCATTTATTTTTTCTACAATGGTCGCCCATTCGGACTCGCACACCGTGTACCCTTCCCAGCCGTCTCCTCTCCCACCATAACTAAGCCTGCTGACCCGGCCGACCCGGAAGCCTTTTATAGGATAATGACAGGGATGTTCCCGGTGGTCTGTTTAGATGCTGAGGGGTCTGTTCGGATCCGGAAGGAATCCTCTTCCAAAATCCGTTCCGGCGTCGGGAGCCATCTGAATTCCGGCGCTCAGTCGGTGAGTGGGTTGCCAGCAATCACACTCGTGGACATTTCTACGACTGGAAAGTTGGGAGTCAAATCCTCATTCATGGGCCGTCCCTGAATAAGGACCCTTCCAAGCCGGATATAGAGGTGTTTTTGGACATTATAGATGCCTTCGATTTCGATGGGGAAGAGAATGAGAGGAAGCTTCAAATTTACTTGACCATCGAGTGGAAACATAACATAAATTTGCCCGAGAGGAGTTCCATCTCCTTTACTGCGCATTTAAAGGATGAGGTGAGTCATAAAAAGGGGAGGGGAAAGGATGACTGCTGGAGCTGGACACGGGAAGGGACAGTGACGAGGACCAAGCTTGACAGGACTTACGGCTACAAGGAAGATGGAAGTTGGACATCCGAAACCACCGACGACATGGACACCTTTGAATCCACCATCAGTGAGTTGATTTAGAAGCCGGATGTCATCAAATTGAGGGGAAAGCAGTTGGGGTTTATGGGAAGGAAAGCCAGCGTTTGGTTTGTTTTAAATAAGCCTTATTTTACATAGCAATATATTGTAGTAGATTATACTTAATACTGGATTATAATTTAAATCAAACTCAGACTCAGACTCGTAATTTAAATCAGAGAATGTCATTGAAAGCATCACATCATGTGTGGGGATGTATCGGAAAATCATTTACAACCCCTGGGGTTCTATATAACAGCATATAATACGGTAGTAGAAATATTTTTTTAATTAATAAAAAAGTCAGTCTTAAATTTACAATACAAAAGTCACAATCACAATTTAATATGAAATTGACGCAATTTCCGATTCCCCTCGTTGGATTTGGATTTGGATGTTTCTCTCCACATGCATACAGCAGCTAAAAGTCTTCCAAGTCTACGATTTGTTGGAATTGGTTTTGAAGGGCGTGGAATTGGGGTCGATCGGCAGGCGACTTCTCGCAGCAACTCAAAATAATGTCATGACTAAAGAATATATAATAATAATAATAATAACAACAATCACACACTCGATCACAGCGTTTTAGTTTTTTTTATAGTCCCTGATCAAATGAGGTAAAGACAACATGTAGAACACACACAGAACTGATAAAATATATGGAATTAAGTACATTTTTGGTGGGGCGAGTTCGGGTGGGGAAACGCGGAGGCCGTCATCCAGTCTCTGTATAAAATCCGGGTTACAGCGGAGTCCCGGGTACGGAAATTCCCCGAGACTGAAAATCTCCCAAATCGTCACACCAAAACCCCAAACGTCCGACGCCGTCGAGAATTCCATGAAGCGAAGTGCCTCCAATGACATCCACGCCCAAGGAAGTGAACCCTGTAGGGACACATTTACCATTATATTCATTATTCATGCAGGAAATTGTTGTAAACATCTCATCACATTTTCTGTCCACTGTTAAAATACCTTTTGTGTCTTCATGTAGTTTGAATAGCCATTGAGTTGACGGGAAAGACCAAAATCCGATATTTTAATCCTCTGATGATGTTCAAATAAAAGTATGTTCCGCGCCGCCAAATCCCCGTGAATAACCTGACATTAAATCATAATTCCCCCCGCGATGACGAACAAACAAACAAATTAGCGAGGACGAAAAATAAATTGACTTTTTAAATAAGTACATATATTTCGTGTTGTATTTAAAATAGCGAGAAGCCCTTTTACTTTTTTCCCGCTTAAATAATCCATTCCGCTCGCAATCTGGGCGGCCCATCCGATGAAAGTCCGAGTGCTCACGGAATTATTGTTGCAGGTAAAGCTTCGCTCCGTCCCCATTCTATATTCAGAGGTCAGAGGTCAAAAGTCAGAGGGCAGAGGCCAGAGAGGTCAATAGGATTGGTTCACAGGGAAAAATCAAGATCAACCGCCGTTTGAATGTGTTTCAAAGGAAATTATGGAAATGTTGTTCACTCACATGCGATGAACTTGCTCTTGCGCAATGGAAATGCTCAAACTCTCCCGATTGGTCTTGAGATATGAATGCAAATCCCCGCCCGGACTCAATTCCACCACCGCATACAAAATCCCTATGGAAAATACATATAGACAATCAAATCAAATCAAACGTCTAGATTTTCCGGACGAATTCATGTTTATATAAAATGTACATATAAATGAGAAGAAATCAGCCGGACGAACTTTCTCGGATGCGATTGATGACGGCACCATGAAAACCGAGGATGTTTTCATGTTGCCCCCCGACGAACGCCATCGTTTTGACTTCCTTCAAAAATGCTTTGAAGTAAGAAATGTCCACCGAGGGCTTGACCGTCTTGACCGCCACCGCCACATTACTAAGGAAACCCCGATAGACGCGCCCAAATTCCCCCTCCCCCAAAATCACATCTCGCGCCAGGATGAGTTGATTCTCGGGGATGATAAAGTCGGTAAATTGGAGGGCTTCCGGGTCTTCTTCACTCCCAATCCCCGCTCCAACTCCAATTCCAATTCCAACTCCATTGACGGTCCCATTCAAAAACTCGCGGTATTCCTCTTCCGTCAGTCCTTCCAACCTCCGCTTCAATTTCAATGGAAATCAATCACACACAAACATAAATTATACCAAAAACATTTCCATTGTGCACATTTTTTATGGCCATTTTTATGGTGTACATGTTTAAATTTGTACTTTGGCTCTCAAATATTTCCATGCAAAGAAACCGGAAGTGAGGATGAGGACGAGGAATAATCCAATGGCGGCAAAGGAAATCCCTCCGATTTGCCCCGAGCTCAATTGAAGACTAAGAAGCTCGACTTTGAGATGAATATTCGTGGCGTCATCACCCCATTGATTCCTGGCCCAACAAGTGTAAGTCCCCGCCAGTTCCGGGCGGATGATGAGGAAATCCAGTTGATTGGACGTGAACGTCGCATTCCCCACCGTCCGATTCTCAATCACGTGAGGGAGCTGACAAGGAGTGACGACAGCACAATTACAGTTATATAGCCCAATAATTATTAGTTATAAAGAAATGAACATGTACATTTATAAAGTGTCTTATTGGTATAGTTATTGGGGGATGATTATTACGCCGTTGTGTTGGGGGGTGATCCAAGATATGTTGGGTGGCGGATAGCCCGAGGCTTCGCACCGAATCCATTCATGCGGAAAACCAATGGTTAAATGGTGTTTTTGCTCAATCGAACTCAGTCGCCCCATCACTTCATCTTTATTTCCCGTCTTCAGCACCACTTCCGGTTCCCTTCGAGCTGCAAATTCCAATTCCAATTCCACAAACAACAATCAATGTGCGAGCTCATAAGTCTCAAGTATAATATTATTATAAAGACAGTACAGATTGCAAACGGAAACGGACGGACCGTGAATGTGAAGCTTTTGATATGTTTGAATCCATTCGGAGCTCCCGATTTTCCCGGCAAAGCAAAAGATGCCCGTGACGTTGGGCGTGTCAAGTGTGAATTGGCGGGATTCGGTCCATTCGTGGAGTTCCTTGTCCTCCCACATCCACTTCCGTGTCAACTCCTCCTCGTTCGTGTTCGAGTTGTCCTCGTCGTCGTCCCCTTGCAAAATTACGCGACCCACTAAAACAAGCAATTTCGGAGCTCAATCTCTCAATCTCACTTGAACGAGGCACTCAAATTCAAATTCAAATTCAAATTCAAAAATTATACACTAGAAAATTGTTATTGTGTTAAAATAACGTGAGTGTACCGGGCGAATCCAGAATGAATTCCAATCGCGTCCCAATCTTCCCGCCATATTTGTCCTCTGTGGTGGCGGTGGAGGTGGAGAATTCGAGGGCGAATCGGATTCTCGGTTCCGTGTAGAAACGAGAGGCGGTGCATTTCACCGTGTACTCCACACCATACAAAAGGTATGGGCTGACAAATGCGCTCATCTTGAGCATTTCTTCCCCTTTCAAACCCGCCTCGTCAAAATCTATAGGTAAAATATATAGAAAAATCCCGACTATAATTTTTGATTTATCCACACACAATTTACGGACGATAAGTGTACTACAGAAAAATTTCAAAAATTGTGTACAAATTTGGGGGCGCTCGCTTCCCCCTTGGGAAACGCCAAAGAAAGTGAATCCGCCCATGTACGAGGATTCAAAGAATTCTTTCGAGGTGGTTGAGCACGTGATGAAGGCGGGCTCGTAGGATGTTGGACTGAATTTTGGACAATCCAAACAATTCTTCCCCGGCACAAACTTTTCCCAGCAGGATGAACTCTGCGAGAAAATGCACCATTCAAATTGAGTATTTGTATATATTTCCCGCGCTCTCAAATCATTAATAATAATAATAATCTCTCTGTCAGATTAAACCTGTAATTTATGCGCATAGACCAATGCGCAGTCTTCTCTGGTGGAGCAAGGCGCGGAGCGGATGCGACCGATTTTGCCCGTGTGCCGGAACTGACAGCGGTAGGCAAAAGTGGGGTAGCGGGAGCTCTCAAATTCCTCAAAAAAGAACGTCACTTCACATTCTTTCTCGTCGTTGGGTTGCGATGATGACGATGACGATGAATTTGATGGATTCGTCAAAGACAGCGGCGTCGGTCTCCTTCTTCTCCCCGCTCTAGAAGCCGTTTTATTATTGGATGAGCGAGTGATGGATAGCGCGGAATTCCAATTCAAATCCCGGGTCTTTTCATTGATGACGTAGTGAAGGGTCGTTTGAGGAGGCGGAGGAGCGCGCGCGCAATGTGAGGATTGGCTCATCGACTCCGTTGATTCGCATCGGAGGAATCGCGGAGAGCTGTCCGAGAGGAAGCCGTAATTCAATGTCCTCTCCACCCTGAATTTGTAGGTTGAGATGTTGGCAAAGTCTCGGAAAGACCGCTCCGCCACGTCCATTTCCGCGCTCTTCCACCTTTGTCCTTCCCCCGCCCCCACCCCCACCACCGTCTGTATTGGATTGTAGATGAGGCGGATGGGATATGGAGCGGAACAGATGACTCTGATTTGAATGTCCGATTCCTTTGGGATTTGAATTGGGGGCGGGACGGAATATTTATCGCCCTTGACCGGCCAACAAATGTCCACTTCCGGATCCCAATTGGGTAAATAAAGATCCTCCGGCCGGATAATCTTTTCTTCCTTGGGAATCAATCCGTCCACAGTTTCATCATCACTCGATGCAGAATTCGGGTCCACTACATTTATTTCCATTTCCGGGTCATCCGGAATCCTCCTCAAGTCTGTCGCCGTTGTCCTCGTCGTCGTCATCTCATCGCCAACAGCAGCAGTAAAACAATCCACATCATCATCCGCTGCTGCTTCTTGACCTTCGTGACCATAAAAGTCCTTGACCTCTGTCAAATGATAAGGAAATCAATCAAACAAATTAAGAATTTGTGTTTTGTGTTAGAAAAATTGATTGAAAGAGACGTCAAATGTCAAATGTCAAATTTCCAAGTGCTAACCGGTGACGATGACTTTGGAGGAAATGTTGAGCCACTCGTAGCTGTTTTGAATGGCGCAGAAGCAGAAGATCCGCGAGATTTCCGTTCTATTCAAATGGATCGGGAGTATTTGAATGAAAGTATCGTCCGCCTTGTCGTAGGAAGTCCCATTAACCACTATTCCTCCCAAAATTGACAGCGTTATCCATTCAATTCCAATCAATCAATATGTAATTCTTTTTCTTTGTCCAAAAAACATGGAGTGGAAAGCTAGAAATATTTACCTGGAAGGAGAAATAGCGGATTTGTGTCTCCTTGGATTTCCAGTGCAAATTGAAAGGAGGCGGAGCAGTAATATGCTGAACAAATACATTTTGCATGGAAAACTGAGCCGAGGAGTTGAATTGGATTAAATGGTTTCAATCGGATGAGCGCGTCTGCCGGCATTTTCTCTTCATATCCAAAGTCTATAAATCACACAATTTCAATTCATTTGCCTTCACGCTTTTCCTGACCAAATTAAGATAAACCAAATGCCAAATTTAAATGTGGCGCTCACAGATCTCAGGCCGAGCTCCTGTGGTCTCTGGAATGCCAAAAAATGCGAAAGTGTCCCAGTCAAAACGATGATTCCCCGCCGCGTCAAAGTCCAGTTCTGTCGTCTCACTCTCACTGCTGCAGAATGCGGTAAAAGCTGTGGATTCCTCATATTTGAGAACTGGACACGGATTTTCCTCACCCAAAAACGACAAAGAAGAAGAAGAAGAAAAAGTGGGGCAATTCTGCTCCCCATCTTTAAATTCCTTCCACACGCTCCTTTGTATTCTCGTTTTCGTTGTCGTTTTCGTTGTGTTCAGGCCTCCCCCAATCAGCAGCAGCTGCTCGCACTTGGCTTTGGTCGAGCATCGGCGAATCTGAATGTGACCCCACCCTCCGCCATCATCGTCATCATTCCCAGCACCCAAACGACACCGCAAATTCAAATTCAAATTCCCTCCCATCGTTTTTTCCACGTAGAATGTGGGTGGTCCATTGGATTTGGGCTTTATGGTGGTGGTGACTTCCGATGATATTGATAATGTGGTGGACGAGGACTCTTCCTCGTCCGCGTCCCCTTCCGTGCCTGTGTCCATTTGTACCGAGTCGGGCGCCGGAAGGAGAAGGAGGCTTCGAGAAAAGTTCATGTGATGAATGACGGCGTGCTGGGAGGAATATTCCAGCGTGACTTGAGCCAACTGTTGATGCGGATTCTCATCTTGAATGATTGAGTCGCAGATGAAGAATTCGGAGCGGATGAAGAAACGATAATTGATGGAGACGTTAAATGTGTAAGTCGTTTTATTCCAGAAATCCGTGTACATCACCCGCGAATAACTCTTTTCCTTATCCTAAATGTATATATACACAAAAGACAGACAGATAGCAAATGTATTACACGCAGAAACAGACAATGACAATTGCACAGTGTGACGTGACAGTGCAGATAGTATAATAGAGCGGGAAAAACGAAGGATATTTAAATTGGGATTACTTTGTAATGGAGTTGAACGGGATATGGCGCGAGACATGAGATGCGCCAAACCTCACCCACAACCGTTTTCAAATCCCACAGGAAATCCTCCGTCAGATACTGATAGGCTGTCCGACTTTGAACTTCCATCCGCGGGAACACAATATCAACATTCTTTCCTGCAGAATCATTACTCTGATTGTGAGGGACAGCGACAGACACGGTGAGGACGACGGAGGCGAGAAGAAAAACGAGGAGCAAAATATTCATCTCGATATTCCGTGCACACATTGCCAACAAAGTACATCAACTATCGCATAATATACGATATTATTATTATTACATATTACCTCCAACGACGTGGCGCCTGCAACGTGCAAATGTTCTGCACGTGAAGGGAAAACGCCTTGTCGTTCTTCACATTCTTGTTTGTTGTTTGTGATTCTTTCCCTTGGGCAATGAGCCATCGAATCGCATCACATGAACAATCAAATGGAATCCAATTCAATGAAGCTTCTCTCTCTCTCTCTTTAAAACTCTCCTCTGGCATTTTCCCTCTTGTGTGTGTGGAGATCGTACAAGGACTCCACATCTCTACATCTTCACATCTCACACACCATTACATACATAAAAATACATTCACACGAGATGCACTAGCAAAAAACAGTAGACGAGTTTTTGCTACGTACATAAGATATTCCCATTAATCATTACGAGCTTTTGTCGAAGAGAAAAAAGTGGATGCGCAACTTGTCTTTCTCTCTCTTTTTCTTTTCCTTTCGTTTGTGGATTCGCAATCGGCAATTGGCAATTGATCGTGACTGGATTGGACTAATCGTATATATGTGTAGGTACTGTATTCATTTCATGTGCGCATGCACAATTGCCAAATCCCCTCGACTCATCCGCTTTTGCTTTGTTGCTTTGCTTGACTCATGAAAATTCCCCAAAGCCAATGCCAATGCTATATACATTCTGAATTAAAAAATACATTGCCAAGTGTGCAGTGTGCGAGGAAATGAATGAATCAAAGTATATGTAAATATTGCATAGCAAGAATTGAAATTTATCATCATATAATCACTACAAAACAATTGTACGAGGAATTAACTCAATTGAGGAATGATTCGTGCTCGGATTAATATGATAAATGGGAAAGTACACTTAAATTGACATTGATATTCTAGAATGACTCAAATCACGAAACAAATTGAAATAAATTATTATTGTGACATAATTTATGTCCTATCACATTGATTCATTCACGTTGTTTCAGTCTGACATGCTGACATTGTCACTGTTTTCGTTTTTCGTTTTCTCGGCGGGATTTTTGATTTCCATCATACATTTGTCGTGTTGTTGTTGTTGTTTCCCATGGAGAAGTTTGACGACGGCTTGAAGTTTGAGATTGTTCACATGCGACACCCGCCGCCCTTTCTTTTCCTCCGTTTTCATTGCCATTGCCATTGTTTCCTCCAGTTTCTCCAGACTACTGCGCGTATCTCTTGTGGCAGGATGCTCCGCCCCCAACTTCTTCCTGCGCTCCTCCAAAACGCTCTTGAAAATGGCCATGGCCTCAGGAAACTTGCCTTGCGCTTGCAGCGTGACAGCCAAAAAGTTGAGCGTGGTCAAAGTGTCACTATGAGTGTCGCCCAAAGTCGCCTTTTGCCTCTCCAACAATTTCCGGTAGGACTCGACCGCGCTCTCCAACTCTCCGGCTTGCACTTGTTGGATTATGGCGCTCTCACTCGCAGTCATGAGCGTGTAGGGATGATCTTGTACCAGGATTTCCTTCTGCTTGGCATTCACCACTTGGAATAGCGCCAAGGATTCCTCCAATTGACCGTCCATCTTTAAAGCCAACGCAATTTCATGCTGCGTCTTCAAAGTGTCCCGATGATCCGCCCCCAAGACCCTCACACGTCCATCTTTGACTTGCGCATATAGCGCGAGCGCCTCCGCCACTCTCCCCAATCGAACCAAAGTCAACGCCATATTATTCTGCGTAGAGAGAGTATCTGGATGCTCCGCCCCCAATTTCTCGCGCTGTTGTTCATAAATCCGGGCCAACAATGTAAGAGCGCGTTGGTATTTCCCCGTATTGTCCATTGCGAGACTTAGTTCCGCTTGCATTCGGAGGATCTCCGGGTTTTCGTCTCCCAAAATCCTCTGTTGGACAGCGCAGACCTTTTCATACACTTCCAAGGACTCCTCATGAAAACCCAGGCTCGTTAGCGTGCGCGCGATCTTGCTCTGCCAATCCAAAGTCTCCTCATGCGCCTCCCCGTTTACCGCCAGTGAATGCTCGCGCAACATTTCAAAGAGGACTTGCGCCGCCGAGTAATTCCCTGCATTCCGCAGATGGCTGGACAGCGTCACCAGGAAATCCCGGAGGTTTTCTTTTTTCAAATCCCCGTCCTTTACGCTAATGAAATGGGTAAGATGAAGAGCTTGGGCGATGGTGTCCCGATAACTGTCCACCGTCACGACGGCGCTGTCCAGCAGTCCCGAAAACTTGCCCGCGAGGAAATGAAGAGTCGGGAAAAACTGGAGGCTCTCCTTGAGCTCTTCCAATTTGACGTGTTGAATTGGTCGCGGAATGCTCAAGGATGTCTGGAAGGAGCGAACGATGGCGTACTTGCTGAGAAGCGTGAGGCCCTCTTTAACTTGAACTTTTTGAACTTGAACTACATCTTTCCCGCCATTTTCTCCAGAGAAAATGGAGTAGATGAGTGAAATTGGGATATTGTGATGACGGAGGAAAGCGAGGGCATTCAAAATGGCGATGGCGCTCGAATCATGGCCGATGCGCTCCATCGTGACGGTCCATGTGAAAAGAAGGCTTCCTTCGCCATCTAGCGGCTTGAACGCCAACATTTTCCTCGTGCACTTCCGGTACTCTTGAATATAAGCTTTGACTGTGAATTCCCCCTCGGCGGCGGGGCAGAATTCTCGATCCGCCATTTCCTGGCCAATATAAGCCACGGCTTGTTGGAGCGCGAGGGGTAAATGACCTAAATGACGGCCAAGTGTCCGCGCTTCAACATCCGTAATGTTCGCGCTGGTCGGCAATTGACTTCGGATAAAATCGACACTTTCCATGATGGAAAAGACATCCACATGGAATTTGGTTTGACGCCAATTCAAATTGCGGGAGGTGACGAGGAAGATTGGCTTGATGAGATTGGGGGCGAGTGATTGGGGAAGGAACTGCCGGAGGCCGTCATTGAACCGGCTCGTTTCCTCATTGTCCAGATTCTCCGCGTTGTCAAAGATCCAGAGGGAGGAGCCAGAACTGCAGATGAGCTGGTAGATTTGGGAGAGGAGGACGCGAAAGTCCTTGGGTGAACCATCTGGGGATTTGAGCGGGAGATTCAAATATTGAAGGGAAAGGCGTTCGAGGGACTCGATGGCCGCGTTGAAAGTCCCCGCTTGAATCCAAATCACGTGGTCAAACAGGGAGGAGCCGAGTTGGTGAATGTATTTGCGCGCCAATTCCGTCTTCCCCATGCCACCCAGTCCTGTCAGGACTTTCAGTCGAGACAAGACCGTCCCGCCAGTTCCAGTTCCAGCGCCAGATCCAATGTCACTGTCAACTTGATGCATTTGGAGAATGTCCGCGTGGAGTTTTTGGAGGATGTCCGTGCGGCCGGAGAAAGAATCAATCGGATCGCGAACGTCAAATAGAATTTTCTCAGGTACTTTCGTGGCAGCCTCGTGCTGGAGAATGTCCACGACTCTGTCCAACTTTCGGTTCACACTGGACATTCGACTCTTTTTCTCGTCACTCAAGTCCGTGATTTTCTCGAGGATTTCCTTGCTGCCCTCCGTCACCGTTTGCTCCAGAGATTCGATCGTCTGTAAATTGTATATATAGATTTCATCAAAATTTGACATCAAAAATCCTCAAAATTTTATTTATTGACATGAAATGTCGTCAGGCAAAAAACTAAGTTTGACCTTGGCCAGACTGTCCAGCTGGGCCTTGATTTTCTTGTCCTCTTCGATGAACATTGGATCCCCTCGGATGACCGTATAAAGTTGATCCACCAATTCCATCTCCTCTTTCCTCAAAAACTCGTTGGCGGTGATTTTGAATTCGCATTTTGCTCCAGTCGTGTCCAATTCGACGGGGACTTTCGCCAGTTCTGGTTCATCCCATTCCATTTTGAATGGGCGACGAAGCTGGAGGATCGGGATCGGACCGGAAGTGGCATTTAAATTCATGTTTCCCGCCCGCACGAACACCCGCATGTTCTCCGCCTCTTCTTTTTTGTCCACGTCTTCATGTGGATAGGAAAAGGCGGGGACAGGGCGGGTGAGGATTTCCAGGATGTCAACTCTTGTGGAGGATGTCAACTCTTCAGAGGATTCATAGTGGATCTTGTCAGTGATCCTCCGTCCAAATCGCTGGACCGTCCGAACTTGCACACCAAACTTGGTCATGGCAAAATAAAGGATTTCCTCAGGTTTTTTTCCTTCCAAAGCATTGTCCGTAAATTTTTTAAAGCAGAGCGTGGCTGTGAATTCCCCGAATTTCTGAAGCGCTTGCTCATGACTTTTGACTTCTCCAATTTCCGTTTCCGTGTCCATATTCTCATCCCCCGGTTTCTTTTTCTTTTTCCCCCCCGCCGCCGCTGCCGCCTTGAGTTGACGGTAGATGGCGGAGATTTGGAACTCGTACACGTGGAAAATCTCGACGGACAATTGAATGATGAAGCGGTAGAATTTGGTGGAGGCGGTCGCTTTGGTCGCTTCATTGTCATGGCGGAAGGCGAGGATTTTATTGGATTGATGAAGACTGTCACAGTGTTTGATGAAGGCGGCCGTGGGTTTCTCTATGAGTTTCCCAATTCCACAGGGAAGCAAAACCTTGAGGAAAGACCCCAACACCCAGGAAATCACTTTCGAGTCTGAACTTTGCTTGGAGAGCTTGTCGAATTCGGATTGGCTCGCCTTGACAAAGGCCTGCGTGAACTTGTAGCGGTCCGACTCTTTCAATTTCTCCTCTGCCGTCTTCTCTGTCGTCTCCTCCTCTTTTAATTCCACCTCCACAAATATTTCTTCTAGTGGTGAGGAAATCTCCTCTTCTTTTTCCTTTGTCTTTTCAATCTCAATCTCCGTGTTCACCGTCACTTTCAATTCCTCCGCCGCCTCAACTTCAACCTCCACAACAATCGGTTTCTCGTCAACAGCCCTCGCCGCCACTTCATCTTCATCTTTATCTTTGATTTTGATTGATGGCGGTTGCGGTTGTTGTTGTTTGGATCTGGCCGAGGTTTTCGAGGAATTGGTTTTGGTTTTGGATTGTTTGTGTTTTTTCTTGTGTTTTTCCATTGAAAACGACGGCAATCCTCGTCGTCGTCACGATTTGCCTTCAATTTCCAATTTTCAATTTGGTTCAAGTTGGCGTGAGAGAAAGACAAAAGAGAATGATCAGAATGATAATGTAAGAGTGTGTGTGCAGGAACGAGAGTGTGTGGATCAACCAACCATTCCTTCACCACACCACACAATTACACTATACATGCATGCAACTTTATATATTATATATGCGAGAAGATAATACAAAAGTGTTCTGTGTGTGTGTGTGCGTGCACAGATGAAGATGAAGTGCATGTGTTTATGTGTGAAATTCCCACTGTGAATCAAGGGCGTGAATGAGTCTACGTGAATCTCTATCACTTTTTGTGTGTCTCGTATATATATATGTACAGTGCGTATATAATATGGAAAATGTGGCTGTGAGGAGTCGTGAAATCCGCCTCTCTCTTTCCCTTTCAACCCCATCTCAATCATGTGATCATCATCACTATATGCCGGAAAGTACCTAATCTCCATTCTTCATTCTACGTGTGTGTACGATGTTGTCTATATATGCCTTCGTTTGTGCTTTAATGGTTATAGTTGAGTGAGTATATATGTACTTATGTGCAAATGATGCTTGTGGATTTTGATTTTGTCCGTCCACACAGACACACACACACACACACACACACGGGGGAAGGATTCCACTCGTAAACAAGAGACAGTATATATAAAGAGAGCCACAAGCACAAATCCTTGATGATCAAAAGAGAGGGATGAAAAGCAGACGTTTTTTTTGCTTGTGGCAATTGGCAATTGGCAATGGTCAAATGAAGAATTCCCGGAGGCGCCAATTCTCCAATTCACCGAGAGCCAAAGCCAAAGCCAACGCATCATGACGCGCGAGATGGGATTTTTTGGGGGGAGAGGGAATTTGGGTGGGTCCATCAGGCTTTCCCCAGTCATGTGAATGCGAATGTGGCTGTCGAGGAGAGTTGGCCTGTCGCCCGGATTTTTTATAATTGCTGCCCACTCGGGCTGTTTTGGGAAAAATGGTCAAACTGGGTTTTGGGGTAAAATGGGCTTTATTATTATTAGGTCGCCCCGTATGGTTTTTGACACTTAAATGCGACAGATGGCGACCCCAGAACAGTCGTTTTGCCCCCCCCCCAAAAAACCCATAAAACCCAATTTGGCCATTTTTGTTGCCCAAAAAACCCCCAAAAAACCCACCCATTTTGTTCAACTAAAAAGCCCGGGCAGCCAACTCTGTTGTCAAGACTGTGTGAAGCATTTCGTGGGCATTTCCTTGACTTCAAAGCCTTCTTGAATTGAAGGAAATCAAAATCTTGAATTGAAGGAAATCAAAATCTTGAATTGAAGGAAATCAAAATCTTGAATTGAAGGAAATCAAAATACCATGTGGCGCACAGTGTTGTGGAATTGCCGGAAATCTCATTTTGAGATTCTCGTTACCGAGAATCTGTGAAAACGTGTAAACACTGTTACTAATAAAGCCTACATTTACATACTCAGCCATGAAAAATCGCCATTTAATCAACAAAACCAACCCAATTTAATTGTTTGGCAATCTCAACAATGCCAGAATGAAAAGTTTTAGATTTCATTCAGTTTTTGTCATGCATCAAGCATAAATTTATGTAATAAAGTCTTTCTGGATTTTGGTATAAACAAATCAAATAAAGAATACCAATGATTCAGAAACAAAGGTTGATTTTGTACTTGGTCATTGTCATTTGTGTTCATATTGTCCAAAAATGAACTTAAATTAACTACTCGTTTTTTGACATTTGAATTATCTTGTCTTGGGACGAATTCCACACATTGAATTTGTGTCATCTTTTTCTGCCTGTTTTGTTGTTGTTGGAGTTTGAGATTGTCCAACGGGATTTGATGAGCTCAAGTGATTTGGATTTGACATGATCCAGCAGAATCCGCACAGCTCTACCGACAAGTATTTGAATTTGGCGCCCATCAGATTTTCCCCGCCTCTTCTCCGTTTCCCTTTCCCCTCTCCCTTTCCTGTCAAAATATTTGTGTATCCACACGACTTTTTATTATGATGTGGTTTTGGTTTTATACTCCAGGCCATATCATCTCCGCCCCTTTCATCACGTCACAGTGACCATTTAAAAACAGGGATATAATTACTATAACACTATTTAAGTATACATAGTGTGGAAAAATTGGGAATCATCGGGAATTAAGTCAAGTGGGGATCGAACCCTGTCCTTTGTCGAAAAATCCAAAGCTTGAACGGATATCTTTGATTTTTGAATGTAAGGAAAGTCATATATCGTCTGTTAAGTTCACAAACGAACTATAACGATTTTCCTTAATTTGCGGAAATGCGACCTGCGGACTGCGTCCGTCTTTATGGGTAAAATTCTGAAACAATTGGGGGTGACAGAAAAGGTCATGGCAGACAATCATGTCGCAGGACCCAAAACTCCATCTCCAGCCATTTGACCTTTGGAGCAGGTCAACGAAATTAAGGAAAATAATTACAGTTCCTTTGTGAACTTAACAGACGATATATTTTATATATTTATATTCAAAGAGATCATCAGACAAAAACGGTGGGTATACTTCAAAACATTTGTGGTCTCGGGAGTTGTCCAGGTTTCCCACAAAAGTCTATTTAAAAAACAATAAACAAGTTTATCTTGTCCCGCTCTCGTAAATCCTTGCATAGCGCCTTGATATATATTCTAACGATAAGCATTTAGTCACACTGTACATATCATAGCAAAAAATTGAAATTTCAAATTCCAAAAATCACACCGCTAAATCATGCGCCAAATTACACTAAATTTCAATGTGGGAAATTGCGGGAGTCGAGATAGATTTAAAACTCTTGTGAAGCAGAATGCTCGGGCGGTGGAAATACCCAAAGAAAATCTGTCGGTGGCAGCAGAGAAAAAGAAGAAACAAAAACAACGGAAAGCCGGTGGGAAATCCCAAAAGGTGAACAAAGTCCTCCCCCACAAATTTTTAAATTTTCATTTCCCGGCCCTACAAAAAAAAAAAACAAAAAAACTTTTCTCAACTCCACCTCCTTTTTTTTCATTTACCGCCGCCAGGTTCCAAATTTACATCGGAACGGAGGTTGGCTGACACTCCAAGGAAAAACCAGGTTCATTCTTGGAAATTCCATCCCAGCCACAAAATTAACGGAAGCAACCAATGGCGACGAATGTTTCATTGCACTCCACCCGGAGTGTGGTCAACAACCCCTAAATGGAGAGACCTCCGGCGAGCATTTCTGGACGATCCATTTCCCTTATGTCGAGAATTGGGCCCAAGTTGGTGTACTGTATATACTGTTATAGAACCCCTGGGGTTGTATTTGAAAACCCTATAGAACCCCAGGGGATGTATAGCAGGGTGGGGTTGTATCATTACTTTATGTGTAATTCAGACTGGGGTTGTATCTGAAAATCCTATACAACCCCTGGGGTTCTATAGAAAGTGGGGTTCTATAAAGTCGTGGGGTTCTATAACAGTATATACGGTATTTCAATTTCAAGGTGGAAATGGTGGACGACCAACTGCTGGCCAACAGTTGCTGGCCAGCATTGGCTGCCCCGAGGCATCCAATTTCTGGCGCACTGACGGTATCGAAAAGGATATCTGGTTCGCCCCGAGGAATCCATTCTGGCGGGAACCATACATTAAATCCGGTGATATGATCGAGATTCTCCTCTCAATTCTTCCGAGCCCTTCCACCCCCGCCAACTCCGACCCCAACAACAGCCAACTCCTTGCTAGCATTTATTTTTTCCAAAATGGTCGCCCATTCGGACTCGCATACCGTGAGCCCTTCCCGGCCATCTCCTCTCCCACCATAACCATCAAGCCTGCTGACCTCGACGACCCGGAAGTCCTGTATAAGAGGATGACAGGGATGTTCCCGCTGGTCCTGCTACGTCCAGGGGGATCTGCTTGGATCCGGAAGGAACCGTCTTCCAAAATCCCGCCCCCGGAAAAACGGGAGCCGTCTGAATTCCGGCGCTCAGCCGGTGAGTGGGCTGCCACCAATTACAAACCTAGAGAAAAATTTGGGAGTCAAATCCTCATTTACGGGCCGTCCCTGAATAAGGGCCCTTCCAAGCCGGATGTAGTGGTGTCTTTGGACATTGATGATGTCTTCGATGGGGAAGAGAATGAGAGGAAGCTTCAAATTTACTTGACCATCGAGTGGAAACAAAAAATATATTTTCTCGAGACGAGTTCCATCTCCTTTATTGTTCATTTAAAGGATGATGTAAGTCATAAAAAGGGCAAGGGGAAAGGAAAGGATGACTGCTGGAGCTGGACACGGGAAGGGACAGTGACGAGGACCAAGCCTGTACGGACTTACGGCTACACGGAAGATGGAAGTTGGACATCCGAAACCACCGACGACATGGACACCTTTGAATCCACCATCAGTGAGTTGATTCAGAAGCCGGATGTCATCAAATTGAGGGGAAAGCAGTTGGGGTTTATTGGAAGGAAGGCCAGCGTTTGGTTTGTTGTGCGTGAGGAGGAGGATTAGCAATGCCCTGTCACGGTTCATCATATTGAATAATAAATAGTAGCATACATAATATATTTGCACGCGATTGTTTAAATTCCAAATGTATACAATAAAAGAACCCCCATCGTATCCACAAATGACGGTTGTGGAGGATAGTTTTGCTTGTCCAGATGATTTCGTAGAGGATTTGCATTCGCTTCCACACAATGTCTGCAGCAGCAGATTCGTCGGACTCTTTTGAATGTCCAGGGCTGCCTCTTTCAGAGTCGTCACCAGGAAAATATTCTGGGTCAACGGGGTCAATTTCCATTTCAAGGTCATTCTCCTTTTCTACAGCGGAGTTGTTCTCCTCCGGTGGTGATTTGGTGGTGATTTGGAAAACATTAATTTGTGCGAATAGACCAAGCTTTTAAATGACACTCTATTTTATGTATTGTCAACTCACCCGTATATTTTAAATGTTGGATTTTGTCCACAAATCCGTATTTGTGTATATTCTGTGGAATTGTGCAAAGTTGACGAGTGGGATTTGGGACAATTGTGACGCTGCCAGTGCTGCCACTTGATTTTTGAATGGATTCTCATGAACTGGAAGGTTTGAGGGCATTGAACAAATTAAATGGGATATTTTTAGGCCGTGATGAATGGACAATTAAGTACAATTAATTAAAATGTAATTTGGAAATGGACAAAAGAGCAAGAGAGAAATTGTGTTCGAAGCATTTCCCACAGTCGCGTCGTCCAAGGATGACTCGACCGCAATTTTGTCTTCTCTCTTTCTTTCTCTCGCTTTCTCTTTCTCTTTCATGCACTCGATCTTGCTCCGTTCTTGAATTTCCCTTTGAGAATTCTATATATACGTATATTCTATAATACGTATATATGAAGTTGTGGATGGAAGAACGGGTCATAGACGTATTTTCACTTTTTTGCATGTTAATATGCACAAAAATATGGGCTATTTTATAGGAAATGTTAGAAATTTTTAAAAAAATTGCAAATATTTTTAATTAATTTACAAACTTTAGTTAAATTCAAACAAAATATATGAAGATTTATTTCTTGTGATTATTTGAATTTAAAAATCATCAAGAAACGCCTTGGCGCAAAAGCGGCCAAAAGGAAAACTCGAATATCTTTTAATCTAGATCGGCGTCTATGGCCCGTTCTTCTATCCTGTTCCCCATATAGTAAACATTATACATATGGAATATAAGCAAAATGTGTGTAAAATAATACATAAATCACTCTATACACACATTCCTCTTAATAAACATCGCGCAACATCATTTCCTATATACAGTCGAGGTTTTTTGGTTGATTTCTGCATTTCGGGTCATCGAGTGTAGTTTTAGTCGATTATGCCATAAACGAGCGTCTATTCTCAAGCCGCCCCGAAGAAAATGCAGAAATCAATAAAAAAAAAACCGCGACTGTATATCTAAACAAATATCAAATATCTATGTACACGCCTTTGTGTTGAAACCATTACATTCCCACATCAGAATGATTTTGTTTTGAATACTCAAAATGAAGTTGACTTCGCCTGACCTCGCCTGACTTTAATATTATTCAACAAATGAATGCCTGAACAACATAGTCCTTTTCTCACCACAACAGAAAAGTTCTATACATATATATACAGTCCACTTACATTCACATTGTAAAAATCTCTCTAATACTTTTTAAGACTCAAAATGAGTTTTACTGAATGAATATAAACTCAAATATTTTTATTATTACTGTTCTCCAGTACAAAAACAAATTTTGAGTTTGACTCAAAATTCTGTAGTTTTAGTTGTTATTTGTACTTAACTTTTTGTCCTGTGGATATAATAGCTCGAGCTTGAGAACTTTTATCAATCGAGCATTTGGGAATACCAAAACGCGTACAAAATTGAACACTAATTTTAGCACAGGCATGATTCATTTTCCACCCTTTTTTTTTTTATTTGAACAGTCTTGGAATATATAGCAAAGGTCAAGGGCCAAATAGAAAACTACGGATTTGAAAGGGATGGAGGGAAATTTGATAATGCATTGTAAAATTCTGTGGAGTGTTCGCTGTTGTTGTTGTTTCCCAGTTTTGACGTCCGAAATGAGTTTTCCAGACCAATCGAGTGGCTTCATCTTTCCATTGATTCCCTGCCAACGTCACTTCCCGCATCCAATTGAATTTCAAAATCCCCCGCAATTTCTGCAATTTTTTTAAATTCAAGAAACGTAGATACATTCAAATGAGGCCAATTTTTAAATTTGATTTGAATTGTAGATTTTAGAGCGGGAAAACTTCATGGATGTGTGCGGATATAAAGAAAAAGAAAATTGTTACCCGAATTGAAATTTTGGCGCGCCTGGATGAATCCGGATGCTCTTCATGTTCATAGAAATGCTCGAAACGAATGAGGAATTTCCCGCCCGACACCTTTTGAAAGGTGAGCAGATGAACGTTTGGCGGGAGGGCGGAAGAGAGCGCGGTAATCTTAAAAAATTTGAATTGTGTGTGTACACAGAAATATATACAATACAAATTTCGTCACGGGAGAGATACTTTATATAAGAACAAATTTTTAATCCACCCAATATAATGCTTAATCCATAAATATACCCGGGAACGAATGTAGAATTTGAATTCGCTTTGGTCACTTGGGATTGGCTTCCGGAAAGTTAGGATTTTGTCCATGAAAATCTGCTGAGTCAACGGTCTGTGAATTGAATTGTGAAGGCCTGTGTGTCCAAAACGTTCAAAAATCCCACAATATTACCACAACCACACCGTTAAATATACACAAATATATATATATGTATGGATTTTATTAAATTCAAATCCTGTGCCTTTTTACCGCTTCCTTCTCCCGCGAAAACAAGCCAAAATTTCCCGCGGGCAACAAGACCCTCCCCAAAAGCCGTCTCATTGAGGATTTCCCCAACACCCAAATCATCGTCCCGAATGAGCCGACGATGGATCTGCGAGAAAAGGGCGAGAGAAAAAAAAAGCAAGTGTCCATCACGTCCACAAATTGTATTTTTATTTAAAAAAGGCAGGAAAACATATGAATATTTTTTTAAATATAGTCGGTGCTCAATTTCCCTTACCAAAATCTCAAATTCCCCGTCACTCAAGGAAGAACCGCCTTGAGCTCGGTCATTGAGTAAAACCAACGTTTTCCGATTCTCATTCAGATTTTTCCCTTCAGTGAGCAGGATTTTGGACGTGATCGGGAAATAATTCCCCGCAATCGGATCATCAACCTTTGAAAAAAACAATAAATAAAAATCAAAGAATCAAATAATCTAAGTTCTTCAAAAAATTCCCGCGGTATACATGTATTTAATATTCTTTTTAAATTGTCAGTGCACAAATTGATTTTGTTAGGTATTTTAAATGCGAATTTTACATATATGTACTTTATATTTATAGCTGGATCGTTTGTTTCGCTGCCGTTTTATGATTTGGCGCCCATTTGAATCCGTGTAGAAAACCCCAAAGGTTTTCATGTTGGTCGAGAATCTCGTGATGAGTTCCAGTCCGCGGCTTGAATTTGAATTTGAATATGAATTAAAAAATTATTTGCATGGTTTCCCGCGGATTTTTGACATGTAAAATGTTTAATGTGTGTGTGGGAAGGAAGACACAAATTAATGGTAAATACTAATTAGTATGTACTTTTCATTGATTGGAAGTGGTCCAGCGAGCCATTCGAGCTCAATAGAAGGCGAATCATCGTAGACGCGAATCACCTGACTCATCCAATCCGAAAACGTCTGATGAACTTCCGTCACGTGAATCCCTGTGGCGGCAATTTCAAAACAACAATTCAAGCTAATTTAAATATTACTATAAGTATATATTTTAACGTTATATTTGTGGCGCTATTTGAGTTATTTCAATATTGTTTTTTAGGTGCTCTGACGAGGGATCGAATCCTCAACTCTTCTGTGGACTTTTTTAAAAAATCTAACCTTTGATGACCTTGAACGTGGCGTTGGGTGAGACGGGGACAGGATTGAGGGAATCTTCATCGTCGGGGTGAAAAATGTACGCGCCACTAAAATAAGTCGAGTACACGTAAAAATTTTGAGTCAATTCCACTTCCGCTTGGCCACTTTGGAATTTCTTGAGGAGCCCTGTGACACCGTCAAATGTCAACTTGAGACCCTAGAAATCAATTAAGTAAAACAATATTGGGTCAATTTTAAGGTCAACTGTTAATTCCCCATTATTTATTTACTTTATATGGTGAATTTGGTCTGATACAGATCAAATTTTGGATGGACTCTTTTTTTTTCTGTTGGAAAATCAACTTTGAACAATTTTGACGGGGCTGTTTTCATATCAAAGACATTTTTTTTATAAAAAAATGGGGGAATTTTTAACCGCGGAATTTTTAATTTCAAAATCTTGTCCGGGATTTCCAGAATTTCCTCTCAGATCCGGCGACAGATTTCCGGGGTGAAGCGGCGTCAACTTGAAATTCGTGACGGACAAACCGGGAAGAATTCCAGTCGGAAAAACAATTTCCCCATTTGCTTCACTTTCTCTCCCGGGTATTTGGAGGACGGACTTTGGAATGGGAACAAGCTGACTTAAAATCTCTCCTATAAACATCCACAAAAATTCAAAAAATTCCAGCTCAATATGTATTATTTACATTGATACATTTCTAGTCTTTTCCTCCAAAAAATTACTAGTCTATATTCACAAAAAACCAAGGTAAAATAGGGAAATCAGAATAGTCTGCTCACCGGAAAACCCTTCAATTTTCCACCCGCTCACGCTCACGGGCAATCTGACATAGGAATTTGAAATCTCCCGGGCCAACGGATTATAAACGGACAGTACAAAAGGAGAATTGGACTCGGAGGGCGGACAGGAACTAATATTCAACAGGCGGCAGAATTCGAATAATTTATGGTCGCTCTTTCTTTCAGTTTCATGTTCATTTTCCTTGGGCAACAAAGAGTCCGAAAATCCTTCCATTTCCCTTCAATTCCACACACATCAAAAACGGTCAATATCCAGAGGAACATTGAACTTAAATGAGGAATGACGTTACAAAAAGTAAAGGTCAGAGGTAAAAAAAAACTCACCTGAAGGCCGTCCGAATGACCTCCTCACATTTCAAAACGCCCTTGTTCAGCTGAAAGGAATAATCATTGGTCACCTCTTGTTTGCTCGTCCCAGTAATTCCATCGTGATGTTGAACCACGCCCAGCGCCGCTTCCAGTTCAAACGTTTTTTCAAATCCAGCCGCTCCCGCCCTTTCATCCAACGCCCCAAGTTGCTTGCAAACTTGGAGGAACTGATTGGATTGCCGGACGAGGAATTTGAAGGTCGGGCGGGAAGAGTAAAAACCCGTCCAGGTTCGGCCAGAGGCGTCTGAGTATGGGAGGAAATCATCGGTTTTGATTGGCCAGGTCAGTCCTGCTTCATTCACAGAGCGGAGATAGCAGGCAGGACTGGAGTACAAGACGTTCACTTGGAGCCCTTCCGCTTCTTGTCGCTCTCGAATCTCCCTGAAATCTCAAGAACCTCATGTGTAAATTCATATATAAATTCAGGAAGGCGGGAAAATTCAAATTTTAAATCGTCATTCCCATTTTTTTTTTGAACCGTATGAGGAGATCAAGCTGGTCAAACCAGGATTGAGAATTTTGATAATTGAAATCCCCGCCCATCGTCATCAGTACATGATTGGTCCTGTAAGGCTCCGCCCATTCCTTTGCTTCCTCTATAAATCCATTGATTTTCCCGCGGAAATGATGAAAATGGAGTTTATCCTGACAGAAAACGTCATCAAAGCAGAAACCCTCCGGCGGCTGATATTGATTGAAGAGAATACTTGTGAAGAGCCAGGAGTCTTTCCCTTATCAAATTCATTATTGTGGATGAGAGCGGGAAATTTGCATTTAAATTCAAGTGTTTGAGATTTGAAATTTGAATTACCCGCATTTTTTGAATCACCGCTCCAAATCATTTCCATGTTCCGTCCCGCCTGACGATTCCACTTGTCCTGTTTGTCCACTCGACCAAGGAAAAGCCCGTCAAATCCAAAGGCGGCGGTCAGAGCCGCCATCTCCCGCGAATGTCCAAAAGTGTCAATTTGCCAGGCGACGGCAGGCGCTGCACAGGCGCCAAATGTATCGTTGAGAAAGCGGAGACCAAGAGTGAATTGGTCGATGATGGCCGTGTAGTGAGTCGTTGCCTCGTCATTCATGGACCAAGCCCCACCCACAAACTCCAGCTGACCGGATTGCACGAGTTGGCGCGTCAGGTCCTTTGAAGTCTTGTTGATTTCCTTCCACCAGCGCCAAAAATAGGCGGACTCGACGTAGATGAATTTCCGCTCCGAGTTTTTCGGGAGTTGAACTAAAATGCTGTTTAAAATCCGGCGGATCTCCACCCGCTGAATCTCGTTTTTCTCTGTGTGTACAAAACAAACGAGAAACAAACCCACACAAAGTGCAGGAATTCCCAAATTTACCATTGAAAAATTGAAAAAAACTCGTAGAAATGTCAAAAATAATAATAGATATACAGAGGAGAGCGGGGCAAAAATCAGTCACTCGCATTATTGAAAATTGGGAGAAAACGGAGAATCGGACGAATGTGGAG
>JAIUND010001106.1:0-42280 GCA_034699125.1 Gisinianus flammeolus
CCATGTTTTTGTGCATATTAATATGCAAAAAAGTGAAAAGTAGTATCTGACCCGTTCTTCTATCCAGTTCTACAAATGTTTCACTGCATTATTTGGTTCAAGACATGTGTCATTATTTGCTATTAAGGATTGGGTTGTAATGATGACGATGATGAGAAATAAGACTGACACTGTGAGCTGGTACAGGTAAATGTATACAATAATAAATAATATAAAGGAAGATATCTTCACAGTTCACACCTTAATGGTACTCGGAAATTATCATTAATCAACTTATAGTATAGCTATGTTCACGTATACGAATGCTAAAGAACTCCACTTACTACATAAATGTCTTCGTAAATACATAGTTTGTGTACTTGATATATCAGTATACTGAATAATCACGTATATGTACCTGAGCTTGTAGTAAAGAATTACACCAGTAGTCACAGTAGAATCTAGTATATGATATATACATTGCAAAATATTCCATGTTTATTTGTGATGTAAATGCAAAGGGCGCCTGGACTACATCAATTGTGTCTATACACATTTTTTTTTTGAAAAACATTCTTTTGCTGAATATGTACCTATACTATACTATACTGTTACAGCAACCTGACAATGGACACCCACGGGGTGCCCCTCGAGTTTTGCGACGAAATATATCCCACTAGACTCAGTTTTTTGCGCTGATTTCAGTGGTGCAGGTCATTTTTCGGAATGGGCCCTCGTTTGGAAATTTTGCCCCGAAAATCACCAAAAACCCGATTTTTCATCAACTTTGAGGTCAGTTTCGAGGTCAACTAGAGGTCGTAGCAAAAAATAAGAGGCACCACTGAATTCAGCGTAAAATTCTGAGTAAACCACGTTTTTAAAACTTTAACAAAATCGCATTTTATTTTTTCGGAAATTTTCGACGATCCGTTGCCCCCGAATTTCGGAAAAAAACGAAATTCGTCGTTTTGGATTTTTCTTCGACCGCATATACGCAAAATTTTATGCTGAATCCAATGGTACCATTCATTTTTTTCTACGACCAACTTTTGACCCCCAAAAAATGGTCAATAAAAAAAACACGTGCAATTTTTCTGAATTTGAGAGGTCATAGAGGTCAAACAAAGGGCCATTCAGAAAAATGACCTCCACTACTGAAATCAGCGCAAAAAACTGAGTCTAGTGGGATATATTTCGTCGCAAAACTCGAGGGGCACCCCGTGGGTGTCCATTGTGAGAGTGGACGAAAGGTTTTATATGTAGTGGCGCCTCAAATCCTATTGTTAGTCTTATGTATTACTGCAATAGAATTAGAGTACATATATATACAGAATGAATTAAAACATACAAGTCCGACTATACTCCAAGTTTTAGGATATTGAGAAACGATTGCATGATGTACATTTTACTTAAAGTTATAGAATTGTGAAAGTAACTGAAAAAAGTTATTTTTGTTCAGTTCAATTGGAGCATTTTCTAGATTAAGATTTAAATTCATTTTGTCATTTGATAATCTTTCCAAGATGTTACTTAAGTACGCAACAAAATGATGATTTGATTTCTTTGCAGTAAGTAACTGCACATTAAGTTATAATTAGTTAGTTTTTTATTTATTTCAAAATCAGTACCAATACTATAGAACAAACTTGAATATAAAGCTGCAAACAATAGCTCCACAAATTCGAGGGTCGTACAATAATTGACTTAATTAATTTACATATTATCATTGCAACTTACAACAATGGCAATGGCAAACGTTTTTAAATGGTACATTTCACACCGAATTTTTTTGTCGAACGCAAAAAAATTACTATTATTTAGCAGATAAGTAAAAACATTAGGCTTATCAATTTATGGGGATCGACTTGATATTTTGTATGCATATAAGTAATGACTTTTAAAAACTTTAATTTCTACACACATCATTCAGTACAACACTAACGTCGTTTACAATATAAACACACCGTGGATACACTATATAACGCGATAGAGGTATTAAATAAATCCGATAACACTACGAGGTTCAAATAGCTGCCATTTAAATACTGCTAAACGGTGTTATAAAGAAAAAATCAAGTAAAACATTAGAGTCAGTACTACTGACTCTACTATGTCAAACAATTCGTGAGAAGAAATGAAATAATAACAGACGAATTCTGAGGATAACAAGAATAATATGACTGTAAATTAAAAACCTGTATAGCAGAACAAACTTGACTAAAAATACTTTAATAAGTTATTATTAGTACCTATTATTTTAAAAAACTGAGAATAAGATAATTACGAGAAGCTGCTCAAAAATAATTAAAACATTTCTAGTTTTGAAGGAGAATAATAATAACAAAAATATAAGGCTTGTATTAATATCGTAAAATTAGCATATTTTGGCAAATGAGGTATAAAAAAGTAAATCCAAATTTTTATAAAATCTATTGGCAATATCGAAAATTTGTAAGCGAGAATTTGACAATATACTCAACTTGAAGAGTCATAATTTGAAATGCATTCCCAATAAACTGTGCTCCCTTAAAACACAAAGTAATAAATGGAAATAATTATTATCTATATTGCACATGGTGTAGGTAGTAATAAAAAACAACATTCAAATTTACCTTAACCCCAAAAAGTGTGCACTTCAGTCTATCGTTTATAATTGTGTTTTAAAGTATTTTAAAAGTATCCTTGTATAACAAATGTTTACAATTACATAACTGCAGTCATATTGGCAAAATGGAGCATTTAAAGTTTTACTGACAGAATATTTGGGTAAAATGTCAAAAATTCGATTTCTGACATCCAACCTTAAATAAGTCTCAGTTCTATTGTCCTCAACAGTAGACTACTGCATTCCCACTAAACTAATTTTCATTATTATTTATAAATACGGCATTCCATTGCATCGCTTTTAAGAATTCTAGATCCTTTACTTTTTTATTGCCCTTTCACTGTCTTTGATACTTAGTATGACTTAAAACTAAAGATCCTACCAAAATTCAATCAAAAGACCCGATTTTAAAATAATTCAACAATTAATTTCAGTTATTGTAGCTGTCTTCATAAAAAAAATGGAACTAGAAGACTTTAAAAACGGTTTATCGTCCCTATCTATAATAATACTTCATATTTCATCAATAAAATAACAATAATATTGTACCTAAAATTCGAGTAATAAGAAGCATAAGAAGAGTCTTCATGCTAATGAAATTTCGTATAACTTTGAAGTCTTTTAAGTCCTTCTGGGGTTTTGGTTGTAAATAACACTGGGAACTAGATTATTCAGTATAAATCTTTAGAGAATCCTACCTAATCTAGAAATATGTATGGACTATGGACTCTGCACTTTTGTGAGTCTAAACTGTAAATGTAATTATTATTATTACTACTATTCGATGAAGTAATTTGTACATTAAAATTATCAAACTGAGATGGTAATAGAATATTCACAAATATGGCACAACAATAATTATTAAGAACACAAATTAATAAAGTGATTAAAAAATTGTTAAAATCTACATACAAAATGAAGCTACTAATCGCACATGTTTAATACTAGACGATTCCCTGTACTAACATAATTTTGTAATATAGTTCGAATATGTTTTTTTGTATAAAATCTGTTCTATCGTAATTAAAGCTAGGTTGGTAGTTTACCATTAATAAAATTTTAAAAACTAACGAACTTTGTCAATTTAAGAGAGCTATTTCCCTGTGTATCCTCTTTGCTAAACTCATTTAGATTTAGTAACATTAAGGACTCATTTTCCCTTTTACGTATTTAAATTTTGTACAATATATATTTTTAAAAAATTGAATAATAATTTTCGTAAGTTATTGTGTTAGTATAGTCATATCGTATTGACGTATTGTAACTATACGATTGTTTCCCATTAATGGCCATATAAACAGATTTCTTTCCTTTGTACATCTTCCGCTATGCATGGAATAATTTATTACTGTACGTTGTATTGGAAATCTTTTGTCGCCCTATACCTAACTAAAAAATATGCGCGTTTTGTTAAATGTATTATTTTCTTTTCAAATGAAGTTTAAAATTGTTATTTTTTTGTCATTTCCACTAAAAACTACGACCTACCGCTTATTGGTATGTAATTCAAAGTCTACAGAGACGTTTTCAGTCGGTTAAAATTACATTACAAGACTCGGTACTGGTCACTTATACATCTAATATACACACTGCAAGTAGCAAGTACATTATACCTGTTATCTTTCCCAAACTTGTAAAAAGTTTATATAGAATAGAAGATATTATGTATGTTGTATATACACTAGTCATTACAAGTTTGCGTAGCTTATAAAAATGCTTGGCTTTAGATCTTTATGTCTGACTGACCACAAAAGTATTCCGTAATTATAAATAGCTACAAGACAACCTATATACATTCCCCAATTCAACATTTTCTGTTCCTGGACAACTTTATCAAGTTCATTCATAAAAACTTTTGCATTATAAAAACACTCTAAGCAGTTAAGGTGTTTACAGTCAGTTGAAGAGCGACGGTGAAATATCTCCCTGTAATCTAATATCTGACATCATGTACTATAATTAAATGCCATTGAAAATGAAGACTATTTTATGGAAGAAAAAACAAAAAACAAGATGGCAGACTTAACAGTTAAATTCACTGGCAGTGATAGCATTCAGATCCTTCATAAGACCTTCTAAATTTGAGATCTCTTGAGAGAGTTCTTCTGTACTATAACATTTTTGGATATTTGGAGAATCGTCTCCGGTAAAACTTTTAGGACTCATAGTTGATGGTGGAGGAAACCCCACTGTATTTATTGGAGGAAATTGGGACGTTGATATCCTTTTGATAGGTGAGCTTTGAATGCCTGGATTCGGAGCAAATCCAATAACAGCTCCTACCGCCGGACGAGTATTAACTATAAAAACAAATGTGATATTGATTTAGTTGCATTGTAAACTATTCCAGACGGAAAATTGTAAACCTTTTGTACTTGCATGCACATGCTTTTCATTGTCAATTGAATTCTTTTTACCTTTATTTTGTTGAGGTGTGGTTGGATGATGGGTCGTCATTGGGAGCGTACCACTCGGTGGTACAGGGACTGAAAAACTTTTTAAATTTCCACCAGTTCGTCGATTTAATGTTCCAATGCTACTGCCAGCTGACTGAGTGCCATAATCTGAGGTAGCTCTATTAGAATATAATAGTTGAAATTAAGAGTAAATTACTACAGGGTTAGTATCAGTGCAAAAAAAGTCAAAAAAAAAAAATAACAACTCACCCATATTGAGCCACGGAACTCAAATTATGTTGACTTGAGGCTGTAGAAGATCCGCTAGGAACACTATCATACGTCGTTTTTTGTGCTTCTACAATATTTCGTCCAATGGTAGCATCACCAGACATTTGACTTCCTCGAAACTGTGATTGACTATTTCGGCTGAATATAGGATTATTTTGCAAATCCGCTGTGCCACCTCCACCAACTGAAATGGAGTACAATATTTTGATTCACGGTAAAAGAAATACTTAAAAGTAATTTGTGCATAAGTAATGGAACCAAAACCAGAATCACAATTAACAAGACAGTATCCAAAAACTAAAATTAAATCAAGTCAAGTCATTCAAGCTGTACAGAAAAATCATGTTGGTAAGTATCAAGCGTACACAGTACAAAGGCAGCAATAAATAATAAAGCATAGCTTCACTGTGTAAATTATGAAAGGGGACAACTACTTATAGCATTAATCATCTTTTCTTTTTTATCTTAGATTTGAAATGCAATATGTCGACTTATTACTTATGCACGCCATACAATGAATGACTATACAATATTGAAATGATTTACCTTTAGATAATAAGAAAGGTTCAACAGGAATTTTGATAGGTTTTGGTTTTCTCCGACCCAGAGAATGACATTGAATGCTCTGTATTTGACTATTTTCTCCTTTTTATTGGATTGTGCAAAAACAAAAAATAAATCAAATGGCAGACGACACACAAAAACAATATATGTAGTAAAAAAAGCCATAGTACATAATGAACACACAAATAATAGTTTAGTTACAACTCGTGCAAATACTTCAAAACCGTGAACACAAAATAAATAAGGCCTTCACAACAAAAGAGCGTACCATATGGATATAGAATAATAAAATATAAACTTACCAATATATGATGACATAAAATTCCTTTTGTCTAATGAATTGGTCGTGTGCTGTAAAGGAATTTTTTCTTCGGGATCCCCAATCTCTCTAGATCCTCTGGAAGGACTGATTGGAGTTTCTGCTTGCTGTCCACCCTTGTCCAAACTTTTTAGTTCCATCTGGTCGTGGTGTATCCACAAATCTGGCGGCTTCAGTGTTTCTGGTTTTCTTTGTTTTCTATGATACAGATACAAATACAAATGTTACATACATGTATATATCGAACACAGCATACTATAATAAAGTTTTCAAATATGAATTTTCTTCTTTACTTCAACGACGTTTGCTTCGGAGAATTTGATGCTGGTTCTCCACCTTTCTTTCGGTAGTAAATACAAAGGGATACACTAGCAAGTGCAAATATTATTGACAAGGCAATCAGTACGTAAAGGACGATTTGATTAGGCTTCCCTTGGGATTCTAAAAATGAAGATCATATCATACATGCAATTTTTATAATTAAAATCCTTTTAAGGGCAATAATTTCATGAACAAACATTAAAACATTAGAAACGAAAATTAACATATTAATTTTGATATTTTGCAACTCTCACCATGAGTGGACATAGTTCTATCACCACTACCACTAAATGGTCTGTAAGCCTTTTTAGATGGGGGAGTTGAAATGGATTTTATATCCGTATGAGGACCAAGACCTTTGGAGTGTCTAGCCGCCATACGAAAATAATAAGTTGTATCTGGTGTTAAGCCAGGAACTTTGTGAGTCAGGACATCGTCAGGAATCGGATCTTCTACCCATTCTTTTAGACTGGGATTTGTAGTGTAGAAAACCATGTAGCCTTTCATTTCATCGTCTTTTGTCATTCGAGGTGGTTGCCAATTTAATATGACACTTGATTTTCCATCCTCGCTGTAAAATTGAAATGTAAATAAAGAAATTCACTTCGTAACAATATTTATACTAGTACATAATACATTTGGGTAAAGATATTAATATGGAGAGGAAGAAATTCTGCATTCTTTAAAAATTAAAAAAAAAAGATCTTAAGAAAATACCCAGTAAGTGCCAATAGTGTCAAATCCTGTGGAGGAGTATGTGGTGTAGCTTCAAAAGTTGTATTGTAAGCTACTAAGCTCCATTCGGAGGAATGACGAGCTTTGACAACTTTTACACTAAATTCATATGTAGTTCCCGGTCTCAAATCATCCAAGATAGTATTCAACTCTGTCGTGTTCACGTGTTTCACCAAAGAGCGCTTTTGACTCAATGCGAGTGCTTCGTTTGGAAGATAACGCACTACGTAGTATCGGCTATCACTCACTACTTGCGTTTTGGGCAATGAAGAATCCGTCCAGTACAGAACAACAGAAGTTGGTGATAAAACCATAGCTCTCAGGCCCACTGGTGGTGGGAGCTGAGCCATTGACGGGCCATTATCTTCTTCATCTTCCTCTGACGTTTCTCTTGTGCGAACATTCTCGTAAATTGGTATTCCATCTCCCATGTGATTATACGCACGAAGGCTGCATAATTCAAGAAATTTTATTGTAAATGCGTACTTATATTGAACAATCAGTAATGTATATACTTCCCAGTATTTTGATTTATAAACAAAATATATAAAGTTCCTTACGATAACACATAATCCGAATTCGGTTTCAATTTATCAATTGTAAAGTAACGTCTTTTCCCATCAACCAGCTTTGTGTACACGTCCGGTATTCCCTTTCCCCAGCCTGAACACACAACAAGAAGAACGATAGAATGACATATGATGGAAACTATTGTGATAAAAGTCAACAACTCAACTGACGTAAAAATAATTGCACACAATGCGTACCGATAGTGTAACCGCGAACCATGATATTTGTGTTCCGAGGGGGTGCCCAAGATATGGTTATAGTGTCAGCCATGGCACGAGCTAACATAAAATAAAACAATAGCAATTTTATGTAAATTATATTTTTAGGTTAGGTTAGGTAGAGTATATACATATGTTTATGTTCAATCACATTTGTAAATCTTTCTCTACATACTCAGTTAATTGAACTCTATATGTTACTCTTTAAATAAATTGGAAATAATTTTCAAAAGATTGTGCGACATAGTGTTGCATTTTATTCGAAAGTCCTAGCAATCTGATTTGCTTTAAGCATTTACAGTAAATTAACTATAGTTTGTACACTGAAATGTATTTTTTGTTTGTTATTTATGTAGAAAAAGACTCGTAATTCCACAATATATTATGTATAAGGTGTGTGACAATGAATTTTCCAGATATACATGATGTAACCAAAAGCAGAAAAAACCGCAATGTATGTGCAATTTAAATCATTAAATATTATGTACTTTGTAAGTGCATAAACTAATAAAATTCGAATTGATTTTTTTAACAAGCTACTGTTAGGTAGTTGTATGCATATATTTCAGATTCAAGCTAATTATCCTAGTCCATCATTCACAAGATTTTGATTTTAATGACAATGAATTCGATAATTAGAAATATTTCTCTACTCAACTCTACTGTATCGTTTAAATTTCAGGGGATTTTCTTAAAATGGATTTTCCATTTCCACTGGTCGCTCCTTTTGTTGACAAGAACAAACTGCAGGATTCCATTCCAATTCGTCTAAATCATTAATCTTTAAACATTTGATTTTCTCGCTTTCTTCATTTTGGCAAATGCAACGCTTTGCATGTACATCATACAAATGCTCTATTGGACACTTCTTTACTGGAATGCAAGAGCAAAGGGAGGAATCCCATTTGTAAGTAGTTTTTGTGTCCGTCCCGTCCATTGTTATTTGTTTTCCCATACATCTGTCCATTTTTTCAGATTCTTTTTGGCAAATACAGGTATTCGATAAATTAGCATACTCTCGACTTGAGCAGGCACACTCATCGTGTTGTTCCAAAGTAAATGTCAAATGTGAATGGTCATCTAGATTTTGTTCTGACAGTGAAGAACTTTGAACGTAAAGTCGAACTGGGATCTCAATCTTGGACATTTTTATTGGTCGACAACTGCAGACATTATTTGAGTTTTCACAGTTTCCTCCACATCGATTCACCTTTACTACAGTTGGCTGCAGAATGTAATTTTGGGACAGTTCTGGAAAACTGCATCCCCCCACATTCAAGTAGATGACGGTCGGAGTCGGGGAACATTTATAATAATCACGACGCTCCTTAACAGTTTTGGGAAAATTTTCAAACGGATAACCAGAAACAATACTACAAATTCCACCGGGGCAATTATTTCTCGTTTCCTCGTTGAAACACTTGGGAGAATTTGAAAGTTCTCTGTGATTGTGATTATAATTTAGGTAATCTTCCCATCTCGTTGTTCCATGATGTGCACGTGCATTTGCAAAGAATAATGTCCGATAAGTTATCGACAGACACAAAAGAACCGAAAGGAACATTTTACTATTTTGACTACCTATATCAAAGTTGCAACAACAATTCTAACAAGTGATGACGACTTTCTAGAATACTTGAGTGACTGGAGCTAGTCATTTTATAAAACAATGTTTTATATATATGTTATATAATATCTCCAATCAGATAACAAAGTTCATTTGTGTACGCAAGTAGTAGTACTTGTGGCTTTCCAGGCGATTATTATTATGGACAATTAACTTTGATTTCCTTTTACTTTTCGTTTATGACGAGGTAGGACATGCATTTAATTATTTTACTTTTTAGAAAATACGTCTTTTTCCGTCATTGTGGTTTCCCATCTTTGCCGTTACAAGAGGTGATCACACTCTCGTTTTCATTTAAGCAAGATAAAAAGGCAGACAAAGAACTAATTTCCAACTTTAAACTAAACTTTGGATTGCAAAAATCGATAATAATTAATTACGAGTACGTCACCGCAAGTGCATTGGATACATATGAAATAAGTATCTATTTCTACAACCCAATTATTTAACCTCTTCCTACAGAATATAACAACCTGAAAGACTACAAAGAAAATAGATAGGCATACGTACCCAGTAATGAGTCTGGTTTTTCAGGAACTTGACTTTCATCTAAATCCCGTTGAAAAGTGGCAGCATTCAACCATTCGGTGAAAGGACCCGTTCCATTAATATTAAGAGCTGCAATTTTTACTTGATATTCTGCTCCTCTCTCTAAATCATCTAGTGCAAAAAATCTAGAGTTCCCATCAGATGTAACTGTTTCAGCTCTCTTCTTTCCTTTTTGTTTGTATTTAATTTTGTAGCCTGTAATAATTCCATTTCTGAACTCAACAGGCGGAGGCTCAAAGCGAACAGCAATGCTCTGATGTATAGAAATGAAAAAAAGTTTTACTTTAGTGATTAAAAGGACGAGAAATATCATGTAGATCTATGTCTGACAAGTCATAAAAAATAATGCTTACCGTTGAACTAGAACTTTCTACAGATACATTATGAGGCGTATCTCCGGGTTCTGCACTTAACGTTGTCACTTTAACTTGATCTGAATTAGCTCCAGGTCCATTTTGATTGTATGCAATAACCCAGATAAAATACTCGGTGAAGATTCGTAAATCATCCAATACAGCTAAATTTTTGAAAGACAAACAAAAAGTATAATTCAAACAAATTGTAATAAACAGAAAAAAATAATTGACGTACAAGTTTCAATAGCACAACAGAGTAGCATTTCGTTCTAATAATTTTGCTGTTAGTAGTACCTTCTGGAGAATTTACAGTCATTGCCAGTATTCCACCAGATTTTGGTAATAAGTAATCGTCTTCTTCATCGTCATCATCATCATCCGAAGAATCATCTACCGAAGATTCGTCGAAATCCTCTAATGAAAATTTTGTATCCGAATTGGTTTGACCTTCGTTTCCATGTGTAGCTTCAGCATAGAAAACTTTGTAACGCTGAATATTCCCATTGGTAACTTCAGGCTGAGCCCACTGAACATGAACTTTTGTAGGAGACGACGGCCACGCTTTTAAAAATCTTGGAGGACCCGGAACGTCAATTTCTGGCTGAGTTAAAACAGTTATTTCTCTGGAACTTTGCCCAGCTCCTTTATCATTATAAGGGACGACGCGGAAAGTGTATTTTTTATTGGGTTGCAGTCCTTGGACATTGACTTCTTCCAAACGAGATTTTGTAGTATTCAAAACACGCTCACGATCTGAACCTAGCTCTTTATAAAATATTGCATAGGCAACTATGCGTCCATTAATATCAAGAGGAGCTTTCCATGTCAAAGTTACAAATCTTGTTGAGACAAGAACAGCAGCGACTTCCCGAGGAGCAGAGGGGCCATCAGGAGAAATTGTTGAATTTTCTGACACTTCACTTCCCACACCTCCATGAGTTGGTAATGTTTGACCTAGCAGAGGTTTCACAAACATTGGAATTGGTACAGGTATTATAGCGGCAGTTAATTCCCATTCTGATTCTATTTCCAATAAAGGCTTGGTTTCTCCTGTACATTCATCCACAGGGGAAGCAGGGGGAGGGAGATCAATATGAAGGGATACGAAACAAAGAAGCACCAACACAAATGGCAGCCACGTTGAACGGTAGTAACAATTAAAATGAAACAAACAACGAAAAAAAAAACACATTCTTAAAGTATACGGAACATTCTCCATGGACATAATCATAAATTGTATTGATAATGATAATAATACGTAATTTGATATCATTAGTAAGGTATGGAAGTCATAGAAGGAAACCAAAGAAAACGTATTTAGGTGAACAGTTTTGAATGTAACAGCTCAAATTGAACTAATAATATACAAGACAATTACAAATAGGTCATAATTTTTTTAAAAACAAATGTTAAATTCCAAAAAATTACTTAATGTTTCATTCCGAGCAAAGTTCGTGCAAGTTCATTAATTATTGGCAAAAGGTTCATTGTACACATAAAGCAGTATAGAATATAAATTAATTCCAAGCAAGGATGGTGATTACTAATTGTTCAATTCTACATATCAAACCTGGTTTTAAAACCCTCAGATGAACAGAGGACTGAACATTTCCTGCTGCATTAGTAACTAAGCATTGATACATTCCTGAAAAATCAAATGAAGTGATGATGCTTATTGTAGTTCAAAAACATACATGAAATAATGAAGTAACAAAAAATTAGATGCTGAAATAATTACCCGCGTCAGATGTGACAAGTCCAAGGATTTTTAAATTGTTTCCATTGACAATCTATATTACAAAACATCATTGCTCATTAAATACCCCCTCAAAAATGTACTAACGAAATACCTATGCGCCATGGTACGCAACTATAGTCAATAATAGAATAGAAAATACTACTACAATACATACTTGAAAATAGTCTCCTTCCATTAGCATGTCTCCATTCTTATACCATTGTACTGTCGGACTGGGTTTTCCATAAATTTTGCAAGGTAATTCAACATCTTCTTTTTCATAGGCATAAAAATTGGTCGGAGATGTCAAAATTCGAGGTGACACTAAAAATATTAACAATTTGTAAGTACGAGGTAGCAGTTTAAGATTTATTGCTTTTGCAAAATATAACAATATTTATTATTGAATAATGAATCTAAATGAACTAAAAAGACTTTTACCATGGACATCTAATGTAGCCGAGACATCAACAGAATCTTCCCGATTTTCAGCTCGACATTGGAATGTTCCACGATCTGATTCTTCCGTTCTTGCTATCATAAGATTACCTTCTCCAACAATGGAAAACCGACTGTCCAAATTCCTATGTACACAGAGAGAAAAGGTTTTTTCATTTCATTTAATACTAAATCTTGACTCAAAGTAATGTCAAAAATTATGATTAGTATTGTAGTATGAATCAGTACGAAATTCTTACTCGAGGTCAATAGTGACACCGTTTTTCAACCACATTATTCGAGGTTTCGGATAAGAAACAGCAGAGCATTCAAAAACTAGGAAATCGAAAATTAATGAATAAATTGAAATGTACTTGTTATTTGTTCATGAAATGATTAAATATTGTATTTAAAATCAAATGAATTCAATAGAATAGTTTCAGGCGTATTATTTCTCAATGCACGAATCAAAATATTTCATGTTCTGACAAGTTCTAACAAGTCGTTCAACCACCTTCCCTTCAGTCTCTTTCTGAATTTTCTTTTTTCGTTTTATTTTTCGAACTGGAAGGTTCTCAGGGAATCTTTGCGTTCGGTTATTTTTATTATTGTGTATTGAAGTTAATATTACTATTTTCAAGTGAAAAAGCGAAGAGTGAAGCGGATTTTTTTTTAAAATATGAGTGATTTAACGGATAAAGAGAAAGAAATTGAAAATAGAATCAAGTGAAAAAGAAGAACAATGTCAAAGACAAGACGGAGCTGCAATAAAAAAAATTATAAGTCAAAGGGAGCGAATCGTATTGATTGAGGAAATACACAGAACACCATATAAAAAGGTTCATATATTATAATATATTATGTTATTTGTTTATTTTGGATTTGTATGGCTTTTTGTTTTGAAAAATTACGATTAAATTACGTTTTAAAATTACTTTTATACTTTTATGTAATTGAATTGTGTTCAGAAATGGGGAGTGGACTTTTCTGAGGATGACGATGATGATGGTCTATATGTAATTGAACGATTCTCATCATCTTCCAAGTCTCCTGTGCCTGATCAGGTAAGTAACACTTTTTTATTTTTACAGTCTACATGCAGATTTTTTTGAAGAGTGAATGGGATGACATATTATTTAGTGTATGCTTTTTCTATTTTATTGTACAGTCTGGGTCTCGGCCTTGTGCAATTTGTAAGAGTCGCAACCCGTCCTTTGTTATTCATGATGGTCAAGTCGTATGTAGACCCTGCACGTCAAGTAAATACAGAAACGATGATGAATATTGCGCTGGAGTGATGCAGCTACTGGATGAGTGTGTATGCGATTATCATCTCGGCAAAACGAATTGTCAGCGGTACAAGAAGAGGTTAATGAACGAGCTAGTTCCAGGATTTTTTTACTTCAAAAATCTACATGATTCTCGGGCGGGAAACTCCAGCTACCAAGCTGCTCAACCCGGAGGAATTGCCTATTTCATGAACCTAAAGCTTATTCAACCCGGATTTGTAAGTACATGGGAAACATATATGTATTTATTATTTATACAGCAAAAATGTAGTATGTAAAATGCAAGTATTATTGGTCAAATCAACTGAAAGTCTCAAAAGGAGAAGAGGAGATAGACCATAACTTTCGTGTTGTACTACATTACGTGGAAGGAAAAACTGTAGAGAGGAACCTGTACGAGGGAATCATCCAAACTATTTTTCTTTTTGCTCAACTCTATGGATTGACATAAGCTGACCTCAAACTACCCTTCCCTCCCACTTGTCATGCAAATAAAACTTCGTGGCCGGGGTTTAATCAGAATCCAATTTTACCCGCTTTTCCTCTCATCCTCCTCAATGAAAAAATCGAAGCAACCAATCTCAGTTTGAGTCAACACAGCAATCTTCGTCGCCTATCAAAATTGTTATTTGGACAAGACTTTGAATTTGGTTGGTCTTGGGCTAGAGATCCTCTCCGTATTGAACCCATTGCTCAGCCCATGGAAGGAGATTCAGAGGAAGAGCAAGAATAATTATGATTTATGACTAATATGACTTGAGTATTATAACTTGTAATCAATTCTACATACCTAATATTTTTTCGAACAAATCAACTAAATATGTTAGATACTTTGTTAGATACTTTGTAGTTGCATGCGACTATGGTCAATCAACTTAAGCAATAGGTACAATAATTTACTAGTATGTATTTACAACTATCTACAAAGTAATTAAACTTGTGAAATCTTAATAAAATTGTATTAAAAAATAGCTCACCCACAGAATTGCCTGCTATTACTGTTTGACTTCGGGGAACGGCAGTGAATACGGGAGGAGTATCTCGTTCTATAGGATTAAATAAGTACCAATAACATAATATAATACATACCAATATAAAATTAGGCTCTAGTACATGGAAAGTTCTCCGATAACAAACGACAGTATTACTTAGGTCAATAGCTACTATATTAAATACAAAATCAATAATATACCTGGATTCCTGTTTAGTACTAAACGGCCTGTTCTACTCATGTAAGACTTGTCGACATTAGAAATATTACATTTATAGACACCTTCATCTGATGCCTGGATTGAACTGATTTCTAGGCTACCCGACGGGAGAATTGTCATTCTGGAGTCGTCTAATACGAGCGGACGGTCATCTTTTATAAAATTAACTGAAGGTGGAGGGATTCCTTGGGCTGAGCAACCAAATCGAGCTGTTTGACCTAAACCAATACTTATATCTTCGGGTTCTTCATCAAAACGAGCCAATGATGCTGCTTGGAGCTTTGCAGATCGAGAGAGAATCCCGGTTCCGTCAACGGTAGAACTGGCAAAGCATTGATACAAACCTTCGTCTGGTCTGGTTTCTCTTGTTTGCACAAGAGAAGTTATATGAAGTGAACCATTTGCAAGTATTGATCTGTAATAATTATTTTATATTTATTATTGATAAGTGTAATGAATAAGTTCATAGAGTTATGTTTCATGTGTCTCCTTCCCATGGATTGAGAATATTTTCGATCTTTTAATTGCAAGTACTTATGTAAGTAGCCTAGATAAAGTATGACTATAATTGCAATAGATAAGTCATGCTTTGTTTTGAACATCAAATAAATGGTATTATTATCTTCTTTTTTTATCATTCAAACCTTCCATAATCATCTGGAGTCCCAACGCTGCTTGTGATATTCAAATCAAAATGCTTAATATTGTCGAATTCAATACTTGTAAGTACCCATGATACACACACACACACGTTTTCAAAACTAAACTACAATTACGATATGAGACACAATTGTATATAGATGAGTATAGTAAAAGTAAGAAATGTAAATGTGATACTCACCTCCGATGATCGCCGACAAACGATAGCAAAGCTCCGTCCTTTTTCCACTGAACTCGAATATTATTATTATTTTGACCTTCCCCCTTTGCTTCACAATTAAGGTAAACACTTTTTCCTTTTGGGACTATTGTGTCCTCCGGTTCCAAAACAAATTTTAAACTGCTTGCAGATCCGGAGAAGCACACTGTACATAGAAAGTATAAAGAAATTGATATCCACATTAAACGTATTCAATACATCCATGCAAACATGGGTACATTAGTAAAAGAAATGTTCGTGTTTTTAATTTCTTTTTTTCATTACCTGTCAAAATGACGCTTAGGAAGTACATACACTGTTTCTGTTCCATCTTTTCTTTTATTGTCAACAACAGCTTTTCTTTTTCCTTTTTGTAAATAATTACAAGATTAAAATACTATAAGACATGCACGATGATGAGTATGTACACGATAAGGGAATTGTAGCTATTTGGCTTACTTACTATTTAATTGTCGAGAGAATTTGTTGAAAGTCAGAAATCTTTTCTTCATTCCCTCCTCGACTTTTTATTTTTCACATTTTCAGTCCGATTCCTCCAAAAAAAAGATGTTGTTTTTCGTAATCGCATCTTTAGTGCCGTTGAGCTGCTAAAATGTCAACAACAGTATTTTTATATTTCGGTTGAACTTAAAACCATTCTGTCCAGTCCACACACGGCATACACACAAAAGAGTCGGTACGTCTATGTGAAATGTTACTTTATCATTTATTTAATTATAATTAAAACTAAGTACATACGACTCGAGTTGCAAAAATTAAGTCATATACAGTAGATAAATTACAAAAAGAGCTCCCTAAATATTATAAAAACTTTTCTTCAAGTACTATTTTTTTGTTTAAAATAGTTTTGCTTGAAATGTACTGACAATGAGATATGCACGCATACTTTCGGAGCAAAATTATTTCGTCCTTAAGGGGTGGCCGAATATTTTTGACCTCGAGTGTATTTGCCGTGTTGCGATTGATAATTCAAAGGTGGCCGGACCATCAGTATTTTACCGAAATTTTGGGTGTTGGAAGAAAATATAAAAATTATACACACAGACAAAAAGTTAAGAAGGAAAGTGAGTTTAACTCGTATGGATTTTATTATTATTACTTGTATACTCAGTTGAAGACGAGGACGACGACGTGATATCTAAATAGTATTATTAAATATATAATTAGGATAAATTATTATAACTTCTCAACATCAAGAAAATCAATTTTTTTATTCTATTGTGATTTCAACGTTCGATTTCAGTTTTTGGTGTTCAACAGACAGACAGTTCAAGTTTTTATTATTGGTAAATAAAAAATTCCCCAATTTCAGCCTGTATTTACAATATTATTGGTACTATTAAAATTATGAGGGATTGAAATGACGGAAAAAACACACTACTGTCAATGAATTGTCCACAATGTAAAGTATGCACTATTATTATTATGTACTACTAGTATATTAAATATTTCATCTCACACTTATTCGTCAGCTTTAAAAAAGGTATTTTTTTATTTCACTTTTATATGTATACCTTGTACCTTAAAAACCTTTTTTGCTAATGCGGTCCATGTTACTGTTTTTGGTAGGTGTTTTCTTCTATCAATTAAGTGTGGCACGATTTCCATACTATCTAAAAGTTTTCTCTGATTATGTTTATATTTCTACTATTGTAAAGGATTGAAATATCATAAGTGCTCAAAAACAATTAAAACAAAATTGACACATGAGAGTGACAATGTTTCCCTGATATATAGTATATACTTGTGAGGCTCACAATCAGAGCATTACATGTTATATAAATAACGATGATCATATAACCATCTTTTCAGTCTTGAGATAGAGATTTTATGTTGGATCCAAAAAGTTTGAAGGGTTTTAAAAATAAATACTTGTATGAATTGCAGACTTACCAATATCGTATGCATGACGTTTTCTGTATGTTTTTCTTTTTAAAATAGATCAAGACGGTGTCAAATCAAAGTTATTGATCCGCTGTGCTGACTACGGGGCTATAGGCTTTCACCAACACAATAACAACTTCTGGTGTCCGGGTTTCAGAAATGTTACCTGTGCAAGTTAAAGTTGTCACATGATGATCTTTCTTCTACCCTTGTCAAAATAATTTTACTCTCTGTGAACTGAAACTTAAGATTTCAATCCATGTATCTCGTGTACAGAAACTGTGTCGTTCGATTGAAGAATACTTTCTTAAATAATAATACATCTTCAATACTTCAAACTCAAATATTCGAGTTAAATTTTAGTAACGAATTTACCTGAGCCTGCTTGAAAAAATTCTGATTTTGGTGAGTCAAAGTTCATTATTCCAAGTGTTAGTAAGTTAAATACATGTAAAAATGTTGAGTACGAAAGGAAAGTTGAGAAAAGCTACAAAATATATAATCGAGTATTTTTTTAATTGTTTCCATTAACTACCCTTAAATTCTTGACCAATGCTCTATACATCTCGTCTTTTTTTGCCCCCCAACATAGCCTCTAAGAGGCTCTGTTAGGGGCTGAAGGGCCCTGCGTATTGCAACGAATGGATTTGAATCATTCGTACCCATTTTATAATAAAAAATTAAAAAATAAAGTCAAAATTGCAGCAAAATTTACAAGTAACATGAGTTAGTAAAAAATATGTAAGCAAATGGCACTGAATAATCTTCTTTTACCTAACTAAATCCTAGTGAATGGCGGGTGTAACTGGGAAATCAGGCACTCGAAGGCAATCTGACGAAGACGTGGCTAATGCTAATAATCCTCAACATGCTGCCAAAATATTTTCCAGTACCTACGCGGAAGGAGATATTACAACAGAAGATGATGACGATGTCCGAAACAAGAATTCAAATAAACCATCCGCTATTGAAGTAATGATTTAAATATGATTATGAATCATCATCTTGTTTATCTTTGAAAATTTGTTCATATGTATTATCTATTTGGTTTCACTTTTATAAACTTTTATTTAAAACTAATATTATTATAATTTTCTCGATTTCAAAGATGCCGTCAATGGCCTATAATAATTCTGGGCCCAAAACACCAGTACCGGGTCCATCAAGTTCGACAGGAACAGCAATTACAGTGGCACGTAGTAAATCAGAAAAAGAAAAGAAAGTTGGCCATCGGAGAGTTACAGAGGGTGGCGATGTTACCTACAAAAAGATTCAAACCTCGCAAATTATGGGGTCAATTCAACTTGGTGTTCAGCATGCTATCGGTAAGTTTGTTATACATTTTGATAAAAGTTGGAGTATGCGTGCATATTGTTGAAAGTTATTTATTTCAATTTAATATTTCAAAAACTACAAAAGGTAAGTCATTACGAAAAAAAGTACATCTATTCGTATAAATTTATAAAGTTTAACTTGTGCATATAGATACCTATGTAGCAATACGATACAATACGTATGAATAAATATGTCTCAATCTCAACATGTTTCAGCTCACTCTACTAACGAGACTAAGAATTCACAAATGATTTAATTCAAATAAATTATAAATAGTATAAAATGAATTCTTTTTTCTAAGGTGGACTCGCATCGAAACCTGAAAGAGATTTACTCATGCAAGTAAGTGTATAATAAAACCTAATTGATAGCACCTAATTATTATTAGCAAATGTTTCAGCTTAAAAATGTGAGGTGAATTTGTCTACATGCATTGATGAATAATTTTTTTTCTAGGATTTCATGACAGTAGAGCAAACACTTTTCCCTAACGTAAGTAAATATGTGTACATTGTAGTAGTACTTTTTTTTTTAAATAATACTCATTGTGAATTCATATTTGTATTTAGTATCAAGTTCACCCTTTGTAGTGACAACTTTTTGCATTCTTTCTTCCTTTCTAGGGTGGCTCTAATCAAACTCCAGCCCATCATTATTCAGATTTTCGATTTAAAACATATGCGCCGATTGCATTTCGTTATTTTCGTGACCTGTTTGGTATTCAACCTGATGACTTCTTGGTATAAAATTCAATAATTTTTTAAGTGCACTTTTACATCGATAAATAGATGTAACAGTGTAATAGATGTAACATCCAGATCATTACAAAAATAGCGTGAGGTATTTTACAAATATTATAGTAAAAACATTTTTGTATTTTTATTTCTAGATGAGTATGTGCAGCGTCCCAATGAGAGAATTGTCAAATCCAGGAGCAAGTGGTAGTATTTTTTACCTGACAGATGACGATGAGTTTATAGTGAAAACAGTTCAACATAAAGAGTGTGAATTTCTTCAAAAGTTACTTCCAGGTTCGTAATTATGAAAGACTTTTTCTAATTTATGTCAAATGGTTGAATAGGAATAGAGTAGTTAAAGGCTTCAACAAAAGCTAAATAGTAATTGTCTGAATAAGTACTTGATAAAAGATTTATTTATATTACTTTATAGGATATTATATGAACTTGAATCAAAATCCACGTACCCTTCTCCCTAAATTTTTTGGACTGTTCTGTTATCAATGTAATTCCAAGAACGTTAGACTGGCTGTGATGAATAACTTATTACCCTCTTCGGTGAGGATGCATCAGAAATATGATTTAAAAGGATCGACATACAAAAGAAAGGTAAATTCGCTTTTAGTATAAATTGAAAAATATCTTTACAGTCTCCATATTTTTGACTTCCTCCAGGAAAGATTTTGTCCCTGAATTTAAATAGTAATTTACTTTATATTGGTAAATAATTTCAAATCTTTAATTCTTAATATTAGGCATCAAAGCCGGAGAGAGAAAAGGCATATCCGACATTCAAAGACTTGGACTTTATAGAACATCATCCAGGTAGTGCATTGCACATTTATTTGGTTATTTCCAAATTATACTTTTCCTTGCTCATCAGTATAAAATCGTAGTCTCGGATAATACTCGACTCGGATCTTATTATAATTCGTATTGAATGTTTGAATTGCAGAGGGAATTTTATTAGAAGCTGATACTTGTGTTGCTCTCATCAAAACAATGCAGCGGGACTGCCGAGTATTAGAAAGTTTTGTAAGTATAATGTATTAAAATTAATAAGTATTGCATACATTTAGAAACAATTCGATATAAAGTCATTATACTTCATCATAATAACAGGATAAGCAACATAGCAAGGATTATATAAACTTAATCATAAACATGACTAAATTCATAATAATTTTCAATAAATCTAGTTCATTGTCTTTTTTGCTTTTTTCGTTCTCTCTTCTTCATTGGACCACAAACTACATAGAAAATAATGGACTATTCTCTTTTGGTTGGTATTCACAATCTTGACATTGCTGCGAAAGAGAAAGCGGTGAGATTTTTTTGAAGCATGTACATTTTACTATGCTATTGCCTGATACAATTACAAAAAAAAAACCTTTTCTGCACTCAAGTTCCTTTTAATAATAGGCATACCAATGTGTTTTTATAGGAGCGAAAAGCTAAAATGTTAGATAGTGATGACGAGGACGAGGAAGGAGAATTTACCCCTGGACAAGGTCTTAGTCGAAGCAAGTCGATCAATAGACAAAAATTAGTGGCACATTCGACGGCTCTGGAAAGCATTCAAGCTGAAAGTGAACCAATTGATGCTGACGATGATGTTCCGTAAGTTTTTATTCATTAGTTAAGATTGAAAAAATATATTTAGAAATGTAAGGTGATTGTTTATTTTCACTTGATCGTCTACTCATGTACGTCCGTACCTACTTTTTATTCCACAACTACAACTTTAATGTTTATATTACATTTTAGACCGGGTGGGATACCAGCTAGAAATGCTAAAGGAGAACGCTTGCTTCTTTTCCTTGGACTCATAGATATTCTCCAAAGTTACCGACTCAAGGTAGTCAAATATCTATCAATTTTAAGATGTAGTCTCCATTTCCCAGTCTAACGATCGGTGTTTGTTTTCCTTGGATATTTTTTTTATAGAAAAAGTTAGAACATACTTTTAAAGCCATGATACATGATGGGGTAAGTACAATTTTAAACAGTTCTATAAATATGAACTAATGTATACAGTTACTAAAATATGAGCAGTATTGTCATATTTTCATTTTTTTTCATATCCATTAATAGGATACGGTTTCTGTGCATCGACCAGGGTTCTACGCGGAGCGTTTCATGGGATTCATGAGTAGATCAGTCTTCAGAAAAATCCCTTCACGTAAGCTGAGATCAAATACACAATTACAAAATCAATCACATTCACAATCTCAATCTGACGCACGTATCCCATCGTTTTTTCACGGTTGAGTTCACATTCAATCATTCGTATTCTTCGATGGACTGATCGATTTCAATATTACCGTTTCGCAGCATTTATTTTTTTTGTCATCACCAGTGTGTTGTTTATTTCACTTAAGTAATACTTTCACTTGTGTTCTTTTCGACGACTTGAAAACATCATCATATTGTATATTTGTTCTCATTTGTGAATTAGTTTTTACCATTATCATTTTTTTCGCACCCAATAAAAGTAAGGAATTGTTACTACAATGTATATAGTTTTGACGACTTTATAAAAAAAAGAATAGTCAAAAAAATACGGCACTACAGAAAAACTGAAACCTTTTTTAAACAACTGTAAAAAGTATGTATATGTATATTGTACATATATGAATAATTTCTGTAAGAATGACCTTTGGCATCTAAGTAAATTACAGTACCAATTTGTGTATTCGAAATTTGAAAGATAGCTATTTACTAAAATCTCAAGTTTTTTTTTATAACAATGGCCCACTTCTTGTTTATATTTTAAGTTCTTGATGTGTTTAAATTTGAAGAGTACAGTGTTTCTATTTTATACCTACATGCGTTTTGTTTATTTATTTATTTTCTCTCTCTCTCTCTCACTCTCTCTGTCTTTTACTCTTTTGAATACTGGTATTATAATATTAATTGAGTTGACTTCTTGAGTGCTGATATCTGTCTTCCTTTTGTAATGTATTCTCTTCCCACTTTGTAGTGGCGACTTTCCTATCCTCAGTTTACTGAAAATTTTCAGAATTAGTATCGTGTTTAATTTATATAAAGTATTCATAATAGGAACGCGAAACTTAAGAGCGTGTACAACTGTACACAAAACTAAATTGTTAGTTTCAGGGTGTGCAATATTACTATTGTTTGTTCTTTTTTTTTTTTAAAAAAAAAAAAATATATATATATATATTTTATTAAATTTACGTTCAAAGGTTTTCTTGTGTTATAGGATATTTTATCATTTAAAAAAATGTGATTTGATATTTAAAGAGGTCATGTAACCTTAAGATTGAGTAATTATATATATACACAAGTATATTGAGATTAGTTTGTAAGTGCATCCCCTACTACTTTATTATTATTATTACCGTAAGAGAGCAAATTAGAATTTTGAGCTGTGAGGTCTTTTGAAGTCTTAACCTCTTAATTTATGTACCTCTGTAATGATTGATGATGACGTGGTGGTTTTCTCTTGTTTCTGTCCTCCTGCTGCTGTTGACTGTCTCGCTCAATCGCATCATTGCGTGAACAAATGTGATCACACTGAAAATCTGAATTGATCCCGATCTGAAAAAATGCTTCTCTCCCCCGCCCTACCATGATCATTTCTTCTTCTTCTTCTTCTTCATGATTTGACATGAAACGAAAAGTGGACTTACCTGAAATCAAAGGGAATCACCGTAAATTCCGTAACCTGGTCTCCACTTATTTAGGTATCGCAATTATGATCATCATGTCAACACAAATGACGACTATCTTTCTTTTTTTTAAATACTTTCTCTCTATTTTTCTGCTATTCATTTTAAACTATTTTCATTATTATTTCTTATTCAAAATTACTTTGAAAAATTCCAATTTCTTTAAAAACGTTTAAAAATTATTTTATTATAATACCTATTTCATTTACACATTTATTTCAATTGCAATTATTTATCATTATTATTATTTTAAACATCAATTTCTCAAGATTCAAAACCTGTAAAAACTGTACATTTTATTAGTTCATTATTTAGTATATATTATACATACATGGCATCACATGGAAGGAACACTTGTAATTTCGATTTTAAACAGATAAATAGACTCTATTTTTTCAAGTATTTGCTATGAATTTTCATTTAAAATGCTATATCATTTCAGTACTTCAGATCTGTACAGCAGAGATTTTTTATACAAGATACGGTTTTAGCAAGTTCTTATGTAGGTGTTATGTTTTCCAAGCATTTAAATTAAAATAATGAAAACTTACATGTATATATTTAAAAAATATATATGTCTACACATTGTAGATACAAATATAAGCCTGAAAAATCAGACGATTATCTCTCCGTATTATATGGACTTGTACATTTGCAATCCCATCCCCACTAAATAATTTAATGGCTGAAAGTCCATGAGAAGTGCCTCCGCTTTTTCTTCATCATTTGCTCTTCAAGAAAATACCCACCTACCTATACTTTAATATTGATTTTATAGATCTTCTTTGAACTCTGTTGCGTTAGCGAATTACTTTTATTTCTTTTTGTACAACCTCCGTTGGTTTGGTAAAATTTGGTTTGATCTGCTTCTTTATTCTATCGGGTATCCATACAGAAAATAATGTTTTGGTACTTTTTGAACCTTTTCCAGTTGCACTGTACATCGTAAATAGTTGCTAAGTTTCCATTATTTTATACGCTCTCGTTTTCTGTTGAGCAAGGCCATATTTAGTAATTATTGACTATGACGATTTGTAAATTTTGTGACGCTCAGTTGGCTTTGCTGTAATACGTAATACACAATAATTATTAATTAGTCTCAAATTGTAAGCTCTGGAAGATTATCACACTTTATTGTTTTATTTATTTCGGTTACACTTTATTATCATGTCCTTCAAAATCTTTACTTATCCAACACTTTTTTGTACTCTATTGTGATACAACAGCATATTATTCACTTTCTTTCAGCCTTTCTCTCACTTTCTCTTTCTCTCATGAGTTTGCTTGTTTTTCATGCATCATATACATACTGCTTTCTCTTCCCTCGGTTACAATTTATAATTCACATCGGTTTTCTGGAAATTTGAGTATATACATATGTCATATGCAAATATACACATATTTGATTTCTTGGTATGTGGTATTGGTATTTGGACGTGCCAGTTCAATCAGTTTGTTTGGATCAGGATTACTCTATTTTTTATTTTATGTTTTTTGTGGCAAACATTTTACGTTAGTATCAATACGGATTCTGTATGACGAATGACAACCCAATCAAAATAATACACTTCGTTTTAATAGTATGCCTCGCTTAAAACTTGGAATATTTGTTTTTATTTCTCAAATTACGAGAGATTAGTCATAATAATATATGTGTCATTTGTAGAATTATGAAATAGAATTTTGGAAAACTCAGGAAACTCTTAAATGTAATATCGAAATTCAAAGCAAAACTTGTACTTTTAAAGAAGAGTCCTTTTTAAGAGTCCTCATTGAAAATGCTTTCAAATTTCAAAATTTTATGAAGTGCATTTTGGTCATGAAATCAGAAATATCTTGCGTTTTCCGTATCATTTTTTTTAAATTGTGAAACAATATACAAACATAAGTCATGCCGTGAAAAATATTATAGCTGATCGCTTTTCATTTGAACTATATTACATTCTTTTAGTTTTTAATAATTATTTTTAGAATACAAGGTATAAGAAATAATTAACTGGATGCTATTTTTATATGTCCAGCTTTAAAGCATTCTCCATCAAAAAAACGCGGTCCTCCAATGAGAATACGACCACCCGGTGACCAAGGCGATGGCCAAGATACCAGTATCATAGGTACGTTATACTTTCACATATTTTCCTAAGTATTTAGTTTCAACAGAAATGTAGAGAGTGTTAGAACTTAAGTCAAGCCTCCAAAGTCGTTCTTCCTTCTGTTAGTAATAAAATGCTTTATATTTATACGACAGGTTTTATTTAAATGAGCAGCAGGTAACATTGAGACAATAAGAAAGAATTGTCAATATGCAAAACCACACATTATCAAGTCAAAATTGAAATTAAATTATGGGACAGGCTAACATTTTACTCTGTATTTATCATTACTTAATTAACTGTTTTAAACCGAATTGCAATATTTAGACTAGGTTGCGTATGTCATTCGTTTGGTCGAGGGTTTATATTCGGGGCCGTTGGCGCCAAAATTGCGTCAAAAATAAAGCCATCTCATAGATATTTTATGCGATTTGAATTTGATGGTATTTTAGTTGGTGGAAATTGACAAATGTTTTACATTTTGTAACAGCATATTCCATAGTTGATCTTATTGTAGTTTCTCTCTCTTTCTCTTTCTCTCCTGTGTCGTTCATTGTTCTTATGTGCTTTGTTGTTCTTTCGGGGGGCTTGACGGTGAGTGTTTGCTTTCTCTTTGGACCATCTTTTAGGAAGTCCATCCCCACTGAGCCCATCGTCTATAGCAACATCACCACCCCGTACTTCGCCAGGAGAAGATAATTTCCAACACCAACATCAACAGGGAGCAGCTATTGCTCCTGTGAGTAAACGTAACTCGACTGGTGCAACCATCACTGTGAACAAGGAGAAAGAAAGTAAAAGTGTGACTATACAGGATGGGAAAACTGGAGATATTCATCCAGGAGATGCTCCACATTCACATCAACCAACGTCCCCTCCACAGGCTCAAACGCCATCATACCCAGCAATCCTGAATAAAGAATCACGACCATCAAGTATGAATCGTGGGAAAGTTCCGCCGCCAGTCCCACCCCGAACGCCTAAAAGAAATAATGGGACCACAACAACAGCAATTACAACGTCCACTAACAAAGGTTGCTTGAGAAGAAGGATGAACCCTTCTTCATCATTACTTGGAATTGAGTATCATTCAAATGTTAATCGAAATTGGGATGTTCAGTCAAATTCAAATAGTTACTGCAATGCCGTCGTCGACATGATCGTTCATGTTTGAATCCAAATTTTGCTTATTGTGATTCTTGTTGTTACTGTTTGCTTGGGCTGATTTATTGCTACATATTTTCTTCTATGGGAATGCTGCAGTCTGTGTATTAACTAGTAAATATGTATATTTATTGGTTATTTACGCAGAATTATTGGATATTTATTTTCATTAAAATAAGGATTACAAAATTGCATTGAATTTGTTTTACGTTTTACGTTGTCATGTCGTTTTATAGTAATTGCATGAGCATTAGTTTTCATGTTTACTTTTCAGTGATTATTCTTCAGTACTGAACTATTTTTATCTCTGTATTTAAGAGCTACTATTTACACTTGGTTTATTTTTTTGTAGTGAAGAAAATTAATTTTACTGATAGGTTTTGGTTTTTTGAATAATTTCACGACAAGCATTGGTTTGCCATTTTTCTGTACTTTTAAATACTTTTAATCATTTCTGATGGTAGAAATCCTATTATAGAATTTGTTTGTTTTACTATTATGTACATTATTGGTTTTTCTTACTTTTACTTCTTTTGTATAACAGAAAAAAAACTTACCAAATCATCTGTATATTTTATATACCTAGCAATTTAAATGCATCCCGGCTTCGTAGTATACAACTAATGTATACAAATTAAATCACGTAATATCTAAAATTTCGTGGCATTTTAGGTGTGTTGGAAGGTAGTGTTGGAAATACCTGTAACCCCCCAGTAAGCACACCCCCTCCTCCGTTTCAAGAAAAGGCCTACGCAAGGGGAATAGGAAGTAATTCAGGTCAGGTCAATTACAATAAAAAAAATTGATGCATTATTTAAGTATATCAAAAGAATTCTTCTTATTCTTTCTTATTTTGATTTCCAATTGTGCAGGTGGTAACGTCACACCGTGGAATCTCACACAGTCGCAAAGTCCCAGTCGTCGAGTGGTTAGCGGTAATGACAGTAATGGTGCGGGTAGCTCAGCGTCTTCCTCAGGTAAATGAAACTTGTGAATTCATGTAGTCCATTCTAGTTTCCATTCCATAATTGTCGATTCATAATTTAACGTTTGAAATTAATTTCATGTTCAATATTTTGCAATCTCTTCTTCAGAACATCATCGTTATCCTCATCCGCATGGTAGTTCAGCGATGTCCGGTGATTCTGAAACCGTGTCTATCTCAGAAGTGTATGTGGAAACACGGATGCATCGTTCGAGTCTTAGTGTAGCTTCTTCGAGTACTACGAGTGGGATAAGTTCGAGCCTGGGTCATCATCGAATGCCTAGATCTCCTCCAACAGGGGTTCATGAATTCAGTCGAAATACTTCAGCCACACCCACCTGGACAGAGGGAACACCGTCTTTCACCGAATCTTCATCTTCATCCATCGGTGAGGACTATTCTTTAGGTATTTCTTCGTTTTTTCTCACTCACTCTATTCTAATGTCTACTTTAATATAAATGTTGTTGTTGGTGTTTTGTGTACTATCTACTTTCTCGCCTTTCTCGCCTTTCTCGCCTTTGTGTTGTACACACAGTGCACACACAGTGGGATAGGAAATGACTTTTGTGACTGTAAGTGTACGAATCTAACTTGGGAGCTTCTTATTTTTTTCTTTTTTAAGTATACATTTCAACTTCAATCAATATTTTTTACCTTTTCTTATTTCAAAAACTCTATACATTTACTCATTAATTTTTAAACTCAAAAGCATCTAAGCTTTGCATCCCGAAACAAATTTATGAATTACCTAACATTCGGAGCTAATAACATATAAAGTAATATTAACCATAGTAAAAAGCACTTTTCCCCTCTCTGATTAAGTTTAATAATTACACGCAAACCTTGTGTGTGTCGCAAGGCAAAATTGATGGGAAAACATTTGAAAATCCCAAATCATGATGTACATAAAAATGAGTTAATTAGTTGTCATTTTGAATAGTCTTCAAGTTCCTTGACTATTGCCTGAGTTCTAAATTACTATTTGATTTTATTAAACCTTAATATGAATGATTTCATATCCATAACTTTCTTTAGCCCTCATCTTTGTCTTTCAACTCTGTGTGTTGAATATTCTATTATAGAATGATATTGTATGTATGTATAACATATTTGTCTAGTATGTACAATAATAACCAGTGTAGAATTTATAGTACTGAACGCACATTATTCATACATGCACAACATAACCAGTGCCAAAATTGTATTGATTGGATTTCCTCTTTTACCAATAGGATGTCCAACAACACCGGTGAAAGGAGCAGCAGGGGAAAGAAGTGGAGCAACAACGGGTGTTGACGGAGATGAAAATGAACACGAGATGGTATGAATAAGAAATGAAATTAAAAGAAAAAAATCCCATCGGAGTGTAATTCATATTAATATAAAAAGATATATAAGAATGGGGCTACAATTATATAGTATAACATTATAGTGCATAATTTTAAGGACTGTATTGTGGAGAAAGGGTGAAAGTCGGCAGAGACAGTGTATAGTATTCAACAAGGAGGAATGAATGCATAGTGCATATTATTTAATAATAATAATAATAATAATGCTGTTGCAAAACCTAATCCTTATATAAAAAAAGTACGATACACTAAAATTGTACTAACAACATATTATTATAAGCATATAAGTTATTATTAGACATTATCATTATTATTTTTATTCTACATACATAATAACTAAAGTTGCCTTTTGTCCATGTGTTTGCTGGCCTATCAGCCGTACTCGTCTTCATTACAAAGTACTGTGTGCATATACGATGACGACATGAATACACGAGTCTAAGTTTTTCTTTTAACAAAAACTAATTGTTAAAAAGTTGTCGAGAAACAAACAAAAAACACTACGTCTCATCACGTATATACATTACTTTATATTTATAACAATTCTATATGTCTTTGACTTGCAATCAATCAATATGTATTTTCTTGCAAGTATAAATTCAACTTTTAAAAAACATGTCGTAGTACACGAGATCATGAATACACATATAAAAACCATTATTTAATACATATACTTATAGGAAAGAGGTAGACTAAATATTATAGTGGGTAGGTAGGTGTAACGTGTACTATAAATGTGATTTGACAAAGCAGATGAATCTAACTGTAAAAAAGCAACCAGAAATTGTTAATCTCGTCATAATATGAAAATAATATAATATTGTGTCATATGTTAGAGACTAACCCAAAATACTGATTGTTCCTTAAACGAAAAAAAACATATACATAGTAGAAAATATATAAGAATAAACTAATTTAGCATCCTATGAAGAAGCAAAAGGATTTTCACTCCCTTGTAACGTGTCAATACTGTCAATACATTCAAAATGGTGCCCACGTCCACAAACTAAATGTCTTTTCCAAAATTAAAATATGAATTATGAAATGGAAATGTAGTTTCCTTGTCACCACAGAATCATAAAATGGATTGTGTAGTGACTGTATAGTACTTTTTTCAGTATCCTCAGTTTGTGACCCATGTGTCAAAAAGATTATAATAATAATACAAACTAATATTTCACAGGGACGCAGGCAAAATTATCTGCAAGATTTTCTTCAGAAAGCTACAAACTAATCTTACTAAAAAAATTAAAAATTGTGTCATTTCATAGAAAAATGCGTACATATATCTGTATACCTATATACATACATATATCAAGGTTGTCCTTCATGAAATTGTCTCATGTCAATAATAATTGTGGCTCTCAATCAGAATATGTGGAAAAATTAAATCTCAATGTCTTCTTGTATAAGTATGATTATGTCAAATGTAAAAAAAACAAACAAACCGTTGATTGTCTGAATTTACCTATACATATTATAGATATGTCTGTGTATCATCTATCTGTCTAAAAATCCGTACTCCGTAGCAGCTTCACTGTGTGATATAATGCGTATTTAAATAATAGATACATTTAAAAAAAATCTTTAGGAATGAGATAAAAAACGAAAGATTCATACAATAATAATAATAAAAACAACAAATGTCAGTTATTTGTTGATCTAATTATTGCTAACAAAAAATCAAAATATTTGAGTAGTCTGAAAGGATAATATATATTATACGTAACTACCCACAAATACATAACAATAAGCGTAATATAATTAATATATGTAAAGAAGTATGTAGGGATATTATAACATAAGGCTCGAGTCTTGTATTTGATTTTCTCAAAATTCATAAAACATTAACTACTACTTCTTACGAATAGTTTTCTCACAGAATATCTCTTTAATAATATTATTATAATAATTGAGCTCAATAATTAGCTCTGTGATTTTGATTCTATAAAAAGTACATATAGTTTTAATTTTCGTACATGAGTGTGTGTGTCTAACTCATGGAGCCGACATGAGACGCTTTAGAATAAAACTTCAATTATACTTGCGTAGACATTTTATTATGAACATGTTATATTACGGGTTGGGATATATTCTATTATTATTACTACATATTGACGTAATATTTATATATGTATGGAAACCAAAAAAAAAAACTATATAAGTGACTAAAAGTTTTTTTTACAAAGGAAATTCAATATAATGGTTTTTTTTGTTATTGTTCTTTAAATTGTAGACACGACTGTGACTTGAGAATGAGAGAACAGGAAAATTCTCCATAAAAATTCAATCAGAAATCAGAGGCCTTCGTTTGTCTCTCTCGTTTACCTCAATCAAAAAAATAATTAAATAAACTACTCGCTTCTATTTGACTTGAATTGAAACCCCTTCTTCTTCTTCTTTGATTGAAAAAATTCCGACACATACACACACAAGCAGGCAGAGCAAAAAATGTACGATCACATCAAGTTAAAATAGCAAAAGGAAAAAAAGAAATGTCATTTTATAAAAGGTAATTTGTGATCTTTAGAAAAATTTCTATCTATACTAAAACAATACAAATACAAGTAGATATTAATAATATCATTAAATTATTGTCATCATCTTTATTATTCATATTATTAAATTCCAGCCAACTATTATTGTTGCTCTGAGAGTATTTGTATTCAATTTGTTAATGATAATAACTTATGTACAGATAGGTACATGTACATTTTACACAAATATGCTAAAATAATTAATAATGCTACTATTGTTATTATAACTATCATTGTATGATTATTATTACTTTTATTGTTTTCTGTGTAAAATGTAAAGAAATATGTCTATATGTTCTTAATTAGATATAAGAGAGATGATATTTAATTTGTATAACGTGGTAAAACTCTACGTCTACGTATTTGTATATTTATTTTACACAATGAACATTTGTTTCATAGTCAAGTCAATGTGAAGAATAATCTCCCACATATATATACCCAAATATACAGAAACTATATAGAACATTAGATTATATTATGATGGATTATTGAAACGAGAACGAGACCGAGTGTGGAAATGTCTTCCCATCGAATAAAGCGTTAAATAAAAATTAGTGTCCATACATTTCAATGCGTAAAATCCTTTTATTCGTGCATAAAAAACTGCATACTTATTCAGTGAATAATATTCACACATCCTTTAACACGGATTCAGATGGTAAGTTTTGTCACGTCAATTACTTTTTGTGTTTATCACTTCTATAAATTATAGGTACACTTTAAAGAAAGTAAAGTAAAAATTGAAACATTAATCCATTAATACTTTTGTAGTGGCTCCCAGTAATGTGAATTTGAGTTCAATCGGCTGTATAATAAATATGCATGGAAATTAACAAGTAAAAGAATATTGAATATACTAATACATAAATGAAAACCTATATTCGGAATTTTTTCCAATGCTAAATAATTGGAATTCCGGAAGCTCAACCATATACATACGAGGAAGGTAAGTAAAAAGTATGTGTGCAAATAATTAATAAGTATACACACAAAAAGTTAGAAGAAAAATCATACGTATTCATTATGAAATGAAACATATGGTTATTTGCAGATACTTCTAAATCACATGGCTTGAAGAAAATTGCAGTAGTTTGACGCGTAAATAAAGAGAACTAATAAATTAAAGTTCCGCTTTACCTGGTACCGGTTGAGTATTTTTGTTATTTTCGGAAGAAATTTGAGGTCGTTCAGTTAGGCAGTCGAAATTTTTATTTTTTAAAACAATTTTCTGACATAAAAACTCCTTTAATTGCACTTTACTTTGTTCATGAGTAAACCATTCTTCAATTTCCGATTCATATTTCTCCATCATTTCATCACACTGGCTTTTTAAATGTGAAATTTCTGCTGATGGCTTGTCCCATAATTCATAAGGTATTCCTAGGTCAACTTTTACACCTTTTGCCCTGTAATAACAAAAATAATTAGCTAAACTGTAGAGAACAATAGTTTGCATCCATATATACTTATATATATGCACATTTAAATCCATATAGTATATGGATTTAAATAAGCCATCAATTGGGATAGTTTAATATTTATAAAACTTTTATTATATATTAAACTTGTACGCTTACACTAGATTTTCAAGAGTAGAGAATGTTTGACTCTGTCCTCTAGCAAATCTTGTACTATCCTTCCGCTCCTTGTGAAGTTTATATTCCATTACCCCCTCACAAGCTGACTCCATGGATTCCAATAACTGAAGTTGACTATTTTTGTATTCTTTCTTTGTTTTTGCTCGTTTGTCTAAATTATAGCCCGTCTCCAACAATCCTCCTTGTTTTGCTGTTTCTTTTAATTTCAATTCTAGTTCTTCAACCATGATTTTGCAAACTATATAAAGAGCGGAGATACAATTAATTGTACTATTTAAGTACTTTGACAATCATTTTGTTAAAAGCATATATATATAATCCGTACATGATTTAAAATGAAAAGTACAAACCTTCACATGAAGATGCATAAATCACACCATAGTTTTCTTCTTCAAAATTATCTCCCGAAACCGTATCACTGGTCAATAAACAGAATAGTACAAAAAACGCAATGCTGATGATGGATTGACGAGTGATATATTGTTCCATTTTATCGTATAATTGATCAGTAATTACTATTTTAAATTTGAAATAACTTTACTTTTCAAGTTTAATTTTCAACTTAGTTTTTTATAATGAAATGATTCCGAAATAAATATCCAATTATTTGCTTGCCGCCTCAGCAAGGAGAAAAGGGGGCACCGTGCTACTGTCATTCTTTTTCAGTGTCTTCATAGAATTTCAATTATTTTATTGTGTCCTTATAAATAATAAGGGCTCCTTATTTACATTTAATTATTTTGTACATTTTTGTAGTTCAGAATAAGGTTATGTTTAAAAGTATTCAAAACAAAAAGAGAAACATTTAGTGACAGGCACTATATAAGTAATATAGATGAGCAAAATCCAGACAAAAGGTCTGTTATATTTCGTGAGTCCATTCGGGTATATATTATATTCAACAATAGATATCATGTGTAAGTATCCCATAATATGAAATAAAAATAGTTCATATTGACACAGGAAAACCTTGAGAAAGTTAAAAAAAAAAAGTTCAAAAATGTAACAATATAAAAATAAAAATGAAACAATTAAATTTAAATCTCTCGTTGAACGAGACTCGTTCAGCTTTTAATATAATACTTTAATTTAATTAGTTGTTGCAAATTATATTAAGTTATATCGTATTATGTAGTAGCCGAGTTATTTTTTGGTGTTATTCCACGATGAATACTGTCCCAGTAAATAAGCTTTGAGGTCTTTTACTTCATCCGGCCAGATACTTTTAAGCAATGGCTTGCTACTCAAAACCATAATCTTGACAGCTTTCATTGCAATTTCTGGTTTGGTTGCTAAAATTTGTCCTAAAACTCCACAGTATACACCTATATTGACAATGTAGGTAGAAACAAACATTTTAAATGTAAGTTTTTTACATGTATATATATATATATCTGGAATAACGTTGACTTTTATATTTGTTGATCAGAAAAAAATAATCGATTCAACAATGACCTTGTTTTATTCCATTGTGATCCCCGCCCGGAATGGCATCACAACCAGCAATTAATGCCTCACCAGTCCCATCATTTAAAACAATTAATCTACAATCATCTGGGTCTTGTCGAACATTAACAACATTTCCTTGAATCCAAGCTAATTTAACAGTTAGTGTAATTTGTGGTGCATTTTGAGATAACACAAGTCCTGCTTCTTTTGCTGATAGTTTAATTTGAAAAACCCCATTAAATACTTCCTCAGCTTTTGATATGTCTGATACCATCAATTTAAATGCTTCGTTTTCCAACCCCGAATCTGACATTGCGTTTCTGCTGCTTATTCTATATTTTTGAGATTTATTCCTAAACAATAAATATTTGTTCTTGCGATTTGATCATTTAATTGAAATCCCCCATCACACGTATTAGACTAGTTTTATAAAAAAAATTAAGCTGACAAGTCACTTTTTCACGATATGAAAATTTTCAAAACTTTTTTCGATAATCTCCGGAAATCGGGACATTTTTCACTTCTCACTCTCACTTTTCTCTGCAGCCTGAACCCTGAAATTGTATGTTGTCAAAAAAATGTGGCATTTTAACCGCCACAAAAGTTTTAGGCGTCGTCCTTGCTGCTTCCCAATGCAATATAAAAAAAAGAAAAAAGTACTAAAAAACGCTGATTACACTTTTATGAATGTGAATTAGTGAGAATATGGTTATTTTACTTTTATTATTTCATATAACAACAGTAGAAGAAAGCTTAGAGTATACATATATATATATAACATAAAGTATATTATGTTATAATATATACTCTACGGAAGAAAGTTGATTATTTTTTCTAATATTTTGCACAAGTTATAATCCATTCATATTTAGCACAAAAGCATCAATAATATCAATCAACTTGTAAACTTTACAAGTTACTTACAAAAGTTCCTATTTATTTCATGCCACGCAATATATAATAAATCCTGTCAGTCTTAAAACCTGCAACATTGTGAGGCATAACGCATTAATATGTATATATATTTATAACAATTCTGAAAGGAATAATTTGAGGCACATTAAAAATCTTCATCACAATCATCGTCGTCGTCATACTCATCAAAATCATCGTCAAAGTCTACATCATCATCCTCAAAACCGTAATCCCTCTCTCTCGGTCCGCCTGACACGGAGCTATCCGCATGAGCAGAATCATCTTCATCCTCGAATTCCCCATTGTCCGAAAACTAAAAGAATGGGTTAAGTAAAATGTTATTTGGTGTTGTAAAGGTAATACTTGAAGTTATATCATTAATCACATTATGTCATTTAACTGTTATGATATATTCTCAATGTTTTAATTTTTTAAAGAAACACAAGCGTACATTGTGAGCCCGTAATCGAGGATATGCTGCGAGTAACGCTTCTTCCCCAGGAAAATCTTCATCCATTTCAGATGTTTTCAAAGTTTCCAAACTTGGATTATTATTTAATACATCCAAGACTCCAATTTTTGTAATCTAAATAAAAATTTAAAACCACATGCATCATCTTTGCCCATTATAAACGAAAACACATTCCAAAGCTGTACGAACTATACTAACTGTATGACTTACAAGTTCGTTATCAGCAAGGTCCGCGTAAATGAGTTCCTGGAATTTGATTGCATGCCTACAAGTTGCATCAGTGATTAAACGGCACGATCTTATGGTTAATGATTTCAAGCCTGTGCAATAAAAACAAACAAACTATACGAGTTATACATAAGATATTGGATTTTTGTAGGTATCGAACAAAAAATGTTATTTGATATCTACTCATGCGTAAATTACCTGCTAAATCTTTGAGCGAGAATTCTGATTCCAGAGTGTTTGAATTTGAAGGGATGATCCCAGTGCAGCCAAAATCCGTTATATTTGCACTTTTTGTGATGTGAAGTACTTTAAGGAATTTCATTTTGCAAATGAATTCCATTGTTTCATCATTCACAACATCTGGACATTGTTTAAGAATGAGCTGACTAATATTAGATGATTTAAGTTGAGAAAAATCATGGGAAGTCAAAGTATTGTCAGCGTATGGAAGACCGTTGAGAGAAATTTTCTTGATACTACTTGGGAAGCTCATAAAAATTTTAGAGGGAGACTCTACATTTGGAGAATATTGTCGAGAAACGGGAAAGTCAAGTTGAAGATCTTCAAGACATTGTAATTTGCTCAAAAAATTCCACATATTCTTCTCCTCCTCAAAAAATCCTTTGGTTTTAATTCTCAACCTTTTCAAATTTGTACTTTTATCACGAATCACATCCACGAATTCATTTGGGATTTGATTCAACATCGTAAGGTCGATTTCCTCCAACAAAGGATTCCGTTTCAGAAACTCGATCAAATTACTCAAATCAGTACTATCCGTCCGGATTGCCACTGATTTTAAAGATGGAAAAATAGTTTTTCCAACTGAAATCAACGAATTGTCTGAAGGTGTTACCCATAGGGCAAAATCATCCAAATGTAATTTGGTTAGGTTTTCCTTGTTGTCTTGTACAATTTTCAGTAAATTTTGAATCTTCAATAGTACTTCGTAATCTACCATATTGGCGAAATCCATCTCATTACTCATATCTTCCGCAAGCCGTCCCACAGTGATAGCTTGCAAATTTTTCATTTCAGATGCCAACAATTCCGTATTTTCATAAAAGCCAGAAGGTTTGTTAGGAGATAAAATTCCATAATGCGGTGAGAAAATGTGAAATTCCAATAAGTTTTCCAAATTCTTACGAGCCTTCTCCGTAAGATTTGCAAATACTAGATTTTTTTCTACATTTAATATATTCACGTCCAAAGCTAGTTTTTTCAGACTAGTAGTTTCCAACATTTTCCGGACGGAAGGAAAATTCAATTTATTGAAAGGTTCAAAGGAAGATTGAACACACAAAGTAAGGAATTCAACTGATTCCAGTAACGGGTACATCCAATCTGCGTCATTCTCTTTCTCATCCTCAACTGAGAACAAATCAACTTTGACATTCTTGAAACGTATGGCCGTTGAGCGGAAGAAACTGTTTTCAAGTAGATCTTTAGAGAGATGTACAATTGCCCTATGATTAAAATCCGTTTCTTGGATGATTTGGACATTGAAAGTACGGCATACAAGTCTCAATATTTTCAAGTCGCCAAAATTTAGACAATGTCCCAATTTTCTCCAAACCTATATTTTTAAACAAAAAAAAAACAACCAAACCAACAGTCATAATCAGTTATTAGAACATATTTGATATGTAACTTTAACTCTACATCATGTAAGTACAATAATGAAGCTATGTATGTGGATTCATTAATTACTAATCATAAATTATGATTCATAATTATTATTAATTATATATATACCACAGCATTGGTGAATAAATTTCCCTCCTCCACGACGACGGAATCTGAATTAACAACAGATTCCATGTCCGCTATAAACAATTCAACAAACAATATACTTACACAATTGTTCAAGAAATTAATAGTAAATAAAACTGTTTTCTACAAAAAAGAAACAACTCTTAATATATGTATACCTAAGTTACTTTGTCAAGTGCCCGGCTTTTGCAGAAAAATTATGTATATTTATTGGAGTTCGAAATTACGGACACCATATGAAGCCTAATCTATATGTATTTAGAAAAGCTAACTACAAACTAAACAATCACACGAATTTCTAATGTTTTGAACTGTGACATTCACTCTGGTGACCAGAGTCTGGTCTCTGGTGTCTCTATTTTTCTTCGGCACTTCGACTTCGACAATCCACTCCGGAATAAAATTTGTTACAACCACGAAAAACAAGGATTACCACTCGCAGTTATTTTTGTTATGTATACGTGAAGAAATAGTCCAAATGGCCTGAAGCTGAAATGAAATGGGAGTGAATAACTAAATAATAATAATAATAATAATAATTTAAACACAATGCAGTGAAGAAATGAATCATGAGTCAAGAGCAATATAGTTGATATTTATTCAAATAGATATTGTGGCTATATAGAGATTTTATAATATTCGTAGTGTGACATTACTAATGTCATTCGACAAATCGAATGCATAATATTGCCTATATATAGATATTTATAATTAGGGGTATACAGCAGATGGTATTGAACTATATAACGACAGCAAGATTACAAGCACTTGCCTAAATTCTTCAATTAAATTTTTGTACCTACTTATAGTCGTATAGGATTAACCTGCTGACTACTTTCTCGCAAAATATAATATATTTTACGAACTTCACACACTGTCTCTAGCTGGAACATATTTAAAGCTACAAATAAAATAGTTCTTATAATGGTATTTTTATACTAATAATAATATCCAGTATACAGTTCATAATGTACTTACTTAAATGTATAACACTACATGTTTCCAAAACACTAAAAGCTATAACATCGCAATGTTGCCTATCAATATCGTTTACACTGCATTGCAAAATGTCTATAGGTTTTCAAAATATTATTATTGTTTTTTACTTCATTCATTTCTATAAGACATTCACGGATGCGACAATCAGTCCATTTACTTAAAACTCTAAAGTTCTCAAGATTCAAATCACAGCTTTTTCCGTTACCTATATACATATATTACAAATCTGATCGAAATTCACTCATTTTTTGGTCTGTTTCGTTTTCAGTTTTCAACTATTCACTTTCACAGCCTCCGAATGAATGAAAACTCTTATGTCATTTGTTTAATTTATTTTTTCATTGTCTAACAAAATAAAAACAGTATATAGTAACAGAGTTTGAAGATCTTTCAAAGTGAGTACGGTTTACAGATTCTGTATTACCTAATATTACAAGTGAGGATTTAAGGGGAATGCATCGTAAAATTCGTAAAGCAATTTGTTGCTGCAGTATATTAGGTACTTATATTTTATGTATCATAGAATAATAATTGCAATTTATAATAGTTTATAATGACGAGGAGAAATATTTACTATATCTCAACGAGTAAGATCAAAAAAAGATTTTTGAATTTCCTCAGATACGTCCTTTGGACCAGGTAAATCTTGAAGAATCCATGCAGATTCTGTATCTTGCACTGTCACACGGCAAACTGGGCATGTCTTATGGCTAACAGAATTTGATGCTAGCCACTGTTCTATGCACGCGAGGCAAAAGGAGTGCGTACATGGGAGGCTCACTTCCGGTTTTGTTTCCATGCAAATGCAGCATTCTTCCATAGAAGAAGAGTCAATGGGATTCATTGTAGAAGAACTAGAAGCGACAGAATCCACTAGTATTGAAGCATTCATAGGAGTAATGACATGATGAAGGGATGTAGTCATGAGTGGTTCATTCTTATTATTAATTGGCAGCGGTGAAGATGATGAAGATTCCTTTGATTTACCTGTTTCTTCTATAGCATCTTTGCTACGGGCGTCTAGATACGAATGGCTAAGTTTACTGGTACTCGAATGACTAGCAGTTATTAAATGTTGTTGCATGGTATTATACACCTATATTATATAGTACAAAAAATCATGTCACACTCAAATGACTATTACCGTATATATATGTATGCATTACTTATGCACAGCATGAAAAATTTATTGAAATCTTACGAAAAAACTGACCTGTAAAAACTGTTTCAAATATAACTCTCGAGATTTCTCAATTTTTTGTGTCACTGGGTCCAGCTTGATGCATTTAATTCGTACAGTACCTTTCCAAAAGGCATGAGAATCTGTCCCTGGCTTCACTTCAAATAAAAGCTGTTTCCCGTTACAATCAACATATTTACTCGATCTAAAGGAATAATACAAAATACATATGTTTCATATTTTAAGTACATATATGTAAGTATCGACGGTTATAGTCATAGGTCACATAGAAACATATTGTATATAGTATCCAGTAACTGGACTCCAGTTTGGACCTCTTTCATGCCTTTATTTATTTTCCTTACAAACTTACAATGCATTAAGCTCTGCAATTTTGTTGTGCAAATCATCATAAGTCAACAATGTAAGTTGTCGTAGAGTTAGCGAATGTTTTCGGATTTGGTCATGGAGAAAATCAAATTCTTCGGATAAGGATTCACTTCGATCCCCACTTCTTGCCTCCAAGCTTGCTGTCTGACCCATATTATTATCTATATATTCAAGATTATTCAGCAAATTTGACTGTGCCTGACGAGGCTTTGAACTTCCGTAAGTCGCGCATACACAATTTAATAATAATGAAATTAACGACACATTTATTTATTAAATATGGGTATATAGGCTTCACTATCACATACAGTGACGTTGTTTTAGCTTAATCCAAATTATTCCAAATTCTTCATGTAAATATACTTACATACAAATACCTTTTAATATTGTGCATATATATATATCTGTATATATACTTGTAAACTTTCCAATCACATCATCCGGGTTACACACACATATGAATCAATGCTATTTATTTTGACATCGACGACTGCGGAACGCCTGCCAATAATGGACAAAATGTCATTAATTGCATATTGCAATTTTTCGAATTTCTTTTGGATTTGTTTATTTGTAATTGCCAATTCAATATTGTCAAATATTGTGAACACTTTCGAAATTCAAACTTCAAACCAAATCCATTCCCTGACATATATTGACAAATACAGCTCTGGCATTGTGAACTTGATACTTCACACTTGACAATCCAAGCAAAAAATAGTCTGTAGGTATACGGACGACGCGACGTTTTTAAGCTTTAGAAGTTTATTTTGTACACATGTGAGAAAAGTTCTTCAAATTTCTAACCTTGATTTCTGACGCAGTGTTGGGTAATCGTTTTGCTAATCATTTTGTGAGCGCTCATATGATTAGGGATTACATGTGATTACGAAGGATTATGAGTGGTAAATCAGTTGGTAATCATGAGTAGCACAGATTATGAGTGGCAAATGTGTTGGTAATCATGATTACCTAGGATTATGAGTGACGATTTCAATGCTTACCCAACACTGTTCTAACGATAAGTAAGATTTTTGAAATCTTGCCTCCCACAAATATGCATCGTTACTATCGTTACACGCCATTGTGATGCTTTTATACTGTGAATGAATTTCTGCATTCATGTACATCTATTAAAATTATTTTTAATAATACAACCATAATTATGGTTGTATTGTTTGTTTGTAAAATGCAAATTAATTGTTGGTCAAAGATAGTATTATTGACATCCCTTCTAGAACTTTATTTGTAACTTTTAACGCATTTCTATTGATAATATCAATCAGTACCTTGAATATAGATATACTTACATAAGCCCCGTATAAGCTGTTATACTCTCGCTACGTTTTCAACAGATTTCTCCATTTCGGCCGAGAAAACGCTGAACGCAGTGTGCCGTCCTTGCAA
>JAIUND010001107.1:0-42274 GCA_034699125.1 Gisinianus flammeolus
CGCGTACGAATATCAAGGGTAACTCATACGCTACGCGTCTTGGCTCAGAAAAAGAAAAGTCGCGTGGACTGTGGATAAAGAGTAAGTACATCCGAGGTACCAACAAATCTTTTGTCGGTTTTTAAAATGATACAAATATTCCTCACTGGAACTTTAGTATAAAAAAAATTGAACTCAAATCGTCAACCCATATTGTAACAAAAAAGTATATACGGACAACACATGTTTGTCCACAAATTGTGGAACACAATAATATCATTTCTATAATGCAAAAGGCACATGATTGTCATACATTTAAAATGACCAGCTTCCTTTGCAAATTTTTTATAAACATTTTACAGACTTCTGGTTTCATAGATGTACTCAGATCCCGGATATCAAGCGTTTTTCTATACCGCCATCACAGGTATCTATCTGTAAATATACTAAAGAATATCGTCTGCTTCCCTGCGTAAGCATATCGAATAAAGGAATGTTTTATTTGATCTGTAAATAGTACATATTAAAATAATATTTCATGTTTCTGTAAACAAAAACAGAGAAAGAGAAGGAGAGAAGAGTGCCACTGAAATTATCATATACCTTTGGAACAACGATAGGTACTTTTGCGATTCACTATTCACATTGAACTTGCCTTTTGTAAAAACCGTTAGACTGGTCCTTTAATAAAGATCGTGAGCTATCTAAATGTATAAACTTATGTATGTGAATATTAACATTCATTTGGGTTGGAGTTATCTCGTTTTGGTTGTCTGGTTCTTGGTATATAGCTCTTGCTCTTGGCTCTCTACGTTCTGTATATTAAACAACAAATTGTAGACTATTATTTGGCCATAATGTCCATCCCTAACATTTATATATATACAGCTATTTTTATTGTGAATTTACAAATGGAAATAACAAACTCTTTTCATATACATCTTCCGGGAACCCAAATCAATGCCAAGAGATATAAAATGAATAGTATTTATTTTGCATTGTGTGCTGTGCTCAATTTTCCAGAAAAGAATTTACAATCTTTATGAAAATTCCTTTTTGTAAGGCATCGTTGCAAAAAATCTACTTACATGTAGAATGGATTTGGAGTATTACATGATGTAATATTATTTTAAAAATATAATACTTAGGTACCTATATTATAGGTATACTTACTCTTTGTAGTTTGTACTATGAACAAGGAATATCATATATATATAATATAAATAGTTAACTCTTTATAATATATATTTAAACAGAAAAACACAGTTCATGAGGTGGTTGAATGTGATTGTAGTCTTCGGGATTTCTCGAGCTGAGCTACATCAAGAGAAAATTCCAATGGTTTTGCAGCACGAATGACACACTCAGGTATAATTTCAATATCCATATCATCTTGATCCAAATAGTTGAATAAAACATTTCTCAATTTAATGATCCATTGATCTCCCATCACATTGTAATTAATTATTTCACCGGCTTGAAAAACAGCTTCAAATGTACATGGAAGATCTTGTAGGACGGACAATATACACCGATCAAATTGTTCCAGGACGGTATTTGCTAAAGATCCACTCAGCTTCCCGCCGTCCACCAATTCCTTTAGAGCCAAAAATAAGGATTTCCCTATTGAACTTCCTCTGTAGACATCCGTCCTAGTTTCAATATCCTATAATAATTAAACCGCACATATTATGTATTAATTCACAAAATAAAATAATTTTATTAAAATTACACACTTGAAATTGACGATTATGAATTAACGATAATCCGATTGTAAAAGTCAATTAATAAATCCTTACCAATATTTTCGTTTCTTCCTTCGACTGTTTTCCCCTTGTCTTCATATTTCTGACTTATTAATGAATTTATTCAATTAGAAAATCTGTGATTTTAAATTGTGAAGAAATGTCAAAGACCAAAAATGAATTGCAAATTGTGGAGAATTTCCGATATTTTCGACATGACTTTCGGTTTTAGCGCATTCAGAGAATCCTTGATTTTTGTAATGAATTCCCACTAATGCTTTTCATATTCCAAATGCTTTTTTATGGCTGATTGTGAATTGAAAAATCTGAAAAATTGCTCATATAGTAATAATGCTCTTTAATTTATTGAATAGAAATATTTTGTACATTATGCATTCGGGAATTACAAATTTAGTACAATTATTATGCTAGAAATGTCAAAATACACGTTCAGAATATGTGTGTTTAATTCAAATTTTGAATGATAGAAATTCCAATATTTTTACAATTAAATATTCTTTAAATTCATTATTCCGAGTCTAAAAGAGAAAGAACAAGAGGTGGATTAAAAAATAATTCAATTTCCGCAAAGGATTTGTTACTCGTTTCCGGGACCCAAAAGTACACAAAGATGACTGAGAGAAAGCAGAGGAAAGCGAATAGCCAGTAGCCGCCATGTTCCCCCAAAATATCCATTAAATCTTGAAATACTAAAGTCACTACAAACCCTAAAATCCATCTGGAAATCGTCACGATCCCCGCTGCCAATCCTTTAATTAATTTAAAGTCAATCCCTCATTATTACGCATTTAAAACACATAATTAGCCAGTCACAAATGACCACATGAGATGTACTTTTTTTTAAAAAAAGAAGGAAATGTACAATGTATAAATCATAAATCATACCCTTCACATGCGATGGGATCAATTCACCCAAAAGAAGCCAGGGCAAAGGACCAAACCTTGTTATACGTACATAAATAAATAAAAACCATTCCAATTGACATTAGATAAGTAGATTTGAAAGTAGTACTTATCGTTAATCTTATCCGTTATAGAGAGAAAGACCAAATATATACCATGTGGGAAATGTATTAAATACAAAGTATATGTATACGGATTTCCTTGTTATACCCAATTGAAAAAAAGAACACGTAGACCATTAAAGACGTCAGGGGAAGCCATTGGAGATCATCCGGAGGGAGTCCATTGTTTATTTTCTTCAAGTAAAAATACAAACCCATTGAGCTCAAGGAAATCACCATGAAAATTCCCGACAACAAGAGAAGAAGCCTCCGACCACATCTGTCCACGACTAGAGCAGCAAATACGGTGGCCACCTAATAAAAAAAACAGTTACACATTAAATTCCCTGCATCCAAATACACACACAACCAAACAACTCAATGAAAAAATCCATCATTTACGTGTGCAACTTACCACTTGAACGATCCCCACAATAATCGTCGATAGATTTTCATCAAGATCCGAACCAGATGAGCGGAAAATGTCCACGGTATAGAAAGTTATTGCATCGATCCCTGCGTGTGTGTTTGTGGAAATTCTCGTAATGTACATTTGAAAATTTTGGGAAATTTGGGAATTGAAACGGAGGGAAAGTAGAAAGTATGTATACTCAAAGGGAATAAAGAATTTGTATCGTACAATATAATGTAATTTAGTGGGTACTAGAAAATAAAGTTTTAATTGATCATTCCCCATGTGTCTCGAGTCCCTGTATATGTACTATACTATGTACACTGTACACATTAAATAATACAGAGAAACGTCCGGCCATACCTGATAACTGCTGGAAGAACATCAAAAGCAAGCTAATGAAAGTGGGTTTCATGACGGGCATAGTTAGTAAATCCCTCCAGTTCCCAGGTCTCGCTCTACTTTCCTCCACACTATTTTTCAACTAAAATATAAAATATGTATACGTCATACATAAATGAAAGATACTCAACATAAATATTCAAATTTAAATCCCCAATTTTATTATTGACACACATCCACACATCCACACACACATGTATCTGTATATGAATGGGAGATGTATGTACATAGAACGTGTGGACTTTCACTTAAACGCGTGTCCCATATTTTTCGTGAGTTTGTAAGCAAGGAAAGAAGCAACTGGGCGTAGATTTTGTGAGTGAATTGAATTGTGTGCAAGTGGAAGTGGAAAAGGTTTATTTTTGCAATGAAGTTTCCTAATCCCACTAGGACCAAGAATGAATAACAGAGAACAGAACAGAGTGGGTAGAGAGAGAGAGAGAGAGAAACAGAGAGAGGTGGAAAGCTTATTAAATTTTCTTTGAGTTTTCCCCAGCTCTCTCTCTCTCTCACTCTCACTCTTTCTTCTCTCCCTCACTCATCGTCAGTTCTCATTCCTTTCTCTCTCTGCACCGACATCAAAAGCAGATATGGAAAACTTTCTAACTTTTCATGGACCAAAAAGAGAAAGAGAGGAACGAGAGAGAGATAGATAGAGAGAGAGAAAAGAGAAAGCTGATGGAGATGGGAAATGCTTTTCAATAATAGATGACGAAGCAAATGTACACAGACAACTTTCCCTTCTCTGTCTGTCTACAGATACTTTCACCGTTTATCTTCCCCCGACTCTCCGTTTATTTATTACTATACAAGGACACGAGGAGGAAGAGGACGAGCATCTGTTGATGAATTTAAGTAGTCTTTATAAATAGAAACTATTATTATCTCCCACAAAGACATGATAATTACATAGATATTATTTCCATCAACATTATTTTATTTTATTCTCTTCTCTTCTTTTTGTTATTTTCTTGTATTTTCTTACCTCATTCAACGCTTGTCGAATTTTCCGAGACGAGTCCTCACTAGACGAAGATTGAAGCCATGTTAGAGCATTCAAAGCTTCTTTATCTTTTCCTTTCTCGACGAGATATCTCGGGGATTCCGGTGCGGTCATCATCAGGAGATGAAATAAAATGGGGATGAGCCCACAGACTAACGCTTGAATTCTCCATGAAGCCCACGTCCCCACCACAAATCTGGAATCGTCAACCAAACATTCGTACATACATGTATACGATATTTACGCATATATACTTTTACTTCTAACAAGAAAATGAATGAAGGTCTGTATCTGAATCTGAACTTACATGTAAAGAATCCCGACGGTGATCATCATATCAAAACCGGAAGCCAACATTCCACGTATATCCACATCGCTCGTCTCTGTAATGTAAACGGGCGCTGCAATTGAAAATGCCCCACTACAAAATCCTAATAATAGGGAAAGTCCAGAGACAAATCTATAAGTTGAAATCATTGGAAAATATGGAATAACAGAATATCAGATATGTGGACGTGGACAAAAGTGAAGGGTCACATTGGAGAAATGAGGGATGGACAATTGGACAGGGAGGGAAAGGGGATATGAGAGTTATGAGACAGCCTGACAACTGATGTGAACACAATGAAAATGTATGGAGGTCAATCCACCAAGGAAATTCAGTACAATGGGGAGATCAAAATCAAAATGAAGACCCCCGTGAAAGGCAAAAAAAACGAGCCAAAGTTTCAAATTTTCATGACCATATAGAAGAAGAAGAAGAAGAAGAAGAAGAAGGAGAGAGAGAGAGAAACGGAAGATGAATTTAAAAACGTTCATCTCTGTCTCGAGTATCTTCCAAGGGCACACAAGGACTCAACATTTAAAAAAAGATTATTTTGTTTGTACCCGTTACGAACCGACCGATCATCAACATGGTTAAATTTTGTGCAAAGAAAATGGATGCCCAACCCAGTAGAAAAGGTAATGAAAGAAAAAGCATCGTTTGCCTACGACCCAATTTTTCTATACCCCAAGCAGCCATTGGACATGAGAGTACAGCACCCAACTATGAACAGATGATTTACATAAATACCCAGTAATTAATTAAAGCATTTCTAATTAATTACATTATAATTAAAATTACAAAATGACAATGTTACATCACCAATTTAATTAACAATAAAAGTATAATTATTTTACAAGCATGATGGAGCCAATCCAAGATTCTTGTGTTTGACTGATTTCTCCAAAGGCTTTAGTCGTCCGGAGATCCGGTAAGGAAGTGCTCGTGTAGGCCATCACAGTACCCAAAGCCATACTCCCCATATTTGCTAAAGTGACATTACAATTACAATCACAATTACAATCATATAGAATATCAATTACCGTTACAGTTAATACTGAACTATCAATTACAAAATACAAATTGGACATGGAGAAACTTGAGATTTTTATGTGATGATGATGATTGGATTTGGAATTGGATTTGGATTTGGATTGTGTGTGGTCATTAGAAATTGGAAACCTGCAAGTGCAGCAAGAATTTGACGCCATCGTGGACGTTTCTTGTTGTTGGATGAGGATGAGGATGAAGAGTCTGGAGTCTGGTGGTCAATAATGGTGTGTTGGGAAGGATCCTTATCAGAATTGGAACTAATGTGAAGGGGCCCACTAATGGAATGCTCCAGAAAAGCCGCATCATCACGCTCATTTGCCAAACTCTGTGGCTGTGACTGCAATTTCGACTCTGACTCTGACTCACGCCTGGATACGAATCCTCCAAATTCCTCTATCGTCTTCTTTCTCTCCTCCTCCTCCTCTTTCTTCTTCCTCTTCTTCTTCTTCTTCTCCTCGTCATCGTCATCATCATCAGGATCCGGACCGAAACCATTATTAGTAAAACTATTAGTGTGAGCACCAGCTCGAGCAGTAGCAGTAACTCCTCCGGCAGCTACTCCAACTCTCTCCGACTTATTTTCATTTTCAACTTTCCCTTTCTGAAGTTTCTCTTTATCTGAATGGAATTGGGACTGGGACTGTGGGTAATCATCACCGCACTTCTCCTCATACTTTTCACTGTCAAAGTTGGCCATGTCTTATGACGATAATTATTATCACTCCTCACACAAACCCACACATACAATGGAAATCTTGACGTCCTCCTACAGATTTTATTCTAGTCCTCGTCCTCGTCTACATTTCTAATCTGTGACTGGAAGGAAACTCAAACGTCAACTTCAACTTGAACTTTCCAAACTACCAATTATATTACTGCATAAAAAAGTATGTCTGTGTTCTTATCGTTGGGCAAATTGAAATTTGAAATTGAAGCAACAGCTGACTACTGCTGCTGCTGCTGCTGAGGATGAAGATATGTAGAATATTTTCTATCCGTACATTCGATTTTTTTTTTCGCACACTGGTTTTAACGAGCACAAATCCTTCTTTTTGTGTGTACGGAAATCTCTATTTCAAATTTTAATGTGTCATCTTGACGTTTGACATTTCATAAAGTATTTCTTGAGTTGGTGAGTTGTCGAGTCTGATTCTTCTTGACTGGATTGAATTCAAATTCAAATTCAAATTCAAATGATGATTTGTCTCGGTTAAAATCAGAGAGATAGAGAGAGAAACGGATCTGATATGAGAATTAATTAAGTATTTCTTGACGGTGCTTGGCAGAATGGATTTGATGAGATGAAACGAGACCACAAGATTCCATTCAAAAATAATATTCTATAGTCTTCAGTCTAGTCAGAGTCACAGCGTATTATGTATTTGCATTGCAAATATCTCCACGTTTTAATTTTCATGTACTTGTGCTGGTTGGACATGTAAGGAAAATTCTCTCCAGGACAATGTGGATTTCCTTTTGGCTGGGTAAGTTGTAATAATTAGAGCTTGAAGGTTATGTACAAATTACAAATCTCCAGTCGTTCAATGATTCCGTATAATTTTTTGAAGACCAAAGGACAAAGAAAAATTCCAGTATTCACTGCACACTTGAATGTACGTTTTATTGGATAGTATTTTGTATTTCTCTCCAGCTGTCCCGAGCACTGACTAATAATAGAATACTACCAATTAGTAACGCATTTTTAAATGCGAGTATTCATTTCCTATACAAGAACAAATAATGAAATTCCGAATGCTTGCTGTTAAAATTCTCTACTTACGTGCACAACTTGACTCGACAGATACCGACAGTGCACGTGTAAAGTTGTCCGTCGTCCTATTTAATTATTAATTACCAACTACCAATTTACAAGCGAGTCCTCAAAAGATTTCTTTACCATTACTTTTATCTTTATCATTATGGATCAAATATCAAATATCAAATATCAATTATGAAGCTATAACTTCAAGGTTCAATATCCTCATTAAAATCCTCAACTTTCAGCTCATTTGATGACAATCAACATGGAATTTCTTCAAACAAACTTCACTGCCCAAAACTCGATTGAAATTGTTTTTTGCATCGGGTTGCTAAATGATCCCAAACTGTCTCAAAGCTTGATCTGTAAATAAAAAAAATAGACAATTAATTATGATTTAATTCAAATGAATAAATATGAAAATACAATGTGGAAATGTCGGGATGAGAAGAGGATGCAACTTTTGAATTTGGAATTTCAAAATATCTGCGGAAAAGGAACAAAGGCGGAAAGGAAACGGCTTGAGAATGAAGAGGCGACTCGTAACTCGTAAGAAGTCAAGAGATAAAAGTTCAAAGGCCAAGAAAGGAAAGAGAGAGAGATCTCAAGACATTTGACACTTGTGTATGCAAAACCGATGATGATAATACACACTAGTTTATTCATAAAGGGAATGTCTAATGAAATATTTCATGTATAATTTCCATCTCCATTTCTCCAACTCGTACTCGTATCCTTGTATATAAAGAGGAAGAGCTTTCCCAGTGTAGATTTAAATTTCCTTCATTCCTTCATGTATGACGATGACTGTCATTCCTGAATAAATTACAGTACACACAGTCAAGAGATATCGTAGATGCTCGTCGGAGATTTAATTCAAGATGGGACTTGGGGAGTTTGCAAGAGAGCTCCGAGATACTCTTCAAAAGTTTGTCAAAAACAAAACCCCCCATACATTTATATATTTATGTACAAATGTATATGTAATATCTGTATAGACACGTGTAGTCAAATGCGACCATAAAACTATCCTCTCCCTCTGTTCTGTGTGTAACGAGTCGGTTTGGACTTTAAATTTCTTCTTCTTCTTTATCCACCATAAGAAATAAATTCCCTGGTGGATTTCCCGTCAAATATCTCACCAACGCCGACGACACAAATACAAACACAAAGACAAAGACAAGCATAACTTTCCACACGGGAAATGCGAGAAGTGAAATCAAATTAATAATACTCTTCTCTCTTTCTCTTTCTCTTTCTCTCAGAGTTCTTTTCCTTTATTTTGTTAATATTTTATTCATGGGCATCCCCATTACTCATTTTACACACATAATTCTTTTGCAAACAACCACAACCACAAGACAAAGGAGAAGAAGAAACTCTCAATTACGAATCAAATCTTCTAGCACTATTCATTCGGAAATTCACCACCCTGATGAATTGCCATGTAACAAACAATAACCATTCATGTGAATTTGAGTTTAAATTAATTTGCCCAGAACGAGAGAGAGAAAGAGAAAGAGAGAGAATTCTCGTGTATATATAATTTGAAAATAGTCTCAAGTCCCAAGTCTGAATATTCACAATGGAAATAAGTATGGTGACAGGGGAGACGGCGAGGAAAACGTGTGTGTGTGTTTGTGTGTTGATTGCATTTCACAAGTCCATGAGATTTAGCCTTTGGCATTTCCTCGAGTTCTCATTCAATTATGTCTGCTCAAGGTTGGACTTTTACAAGGAAAAAAGAAAGTCTACAACTGCCAGAGCTACAATCCCAGCTATAGAGACAAAAACTTGCACACGTGTGCTGTACCAACACTCAGAAACGTTTTCCTACAAAAAGAAAAAAAACATCTATAAAAATATGTGATTCGTTTTTTGTTTGAGGTTTCAGGCTTCAAGTTTTAATTGAAGCCGGATCCGGATTTCCGTCACTTTGTAAACCTAAGAAGAATGAGAGAGAGAGAGAGAGAGAAATATCGAAAGAGTGAATACAAATCTCAGGAATTCGTAATTGGTAATTCGCATGAGATGAGAGTGAGTGACGACTCATCATTGTGACTACTTTACACCACATCCACATGCCTGTTTACTTGATTTGCGTTGTTTTGTAAGGAAATCCGAGAAATGCTCTTCTACACCCGTACACTTTTGCGCTCAAAATTTTATTATGAACGTCCTTTGTTTGTGCGGGTTTGTCCCTTGTCTATTGTCCGTTGTTCATTTCTGGTTCAGGCCAAGGATTTTTCCACACAAAAAAAAATGTTGAACATCTTGAGAACTTGACTTTTCCCATCAACAAACTTATATCTGTAGTTTCTGTCATTTGACCCTGTAATTTAACATTTAAAGCCATCTTTACCATGGTCATGGTAATGTCAATAGTCTATTGAAATCGGAAACCAAAGAGTCAGCTTGGAGAAACCGAAACTGACTGTGAAAAAAAATGTTGAAAGGGGGGAGACAACTTGATAAAATACCCAAACCAAAGCCCAAATGTAGTACAGATGCTCAAGTACGACGGGAGAACTGAAGGAGAAAGAGAGAGAGAGAAAGCAAAGAAAAAAAAGGAAAAAAAGTTTTTCAGTCAGTCTCTTGTCTCATTCTCTCTCGTTCGCCCATTCCTTTCACTTCTCTCGCATGTGATACTGACGAGAGACTGGGACAGAGAGAGAGAGAGAGAGAGAGAGAGAGAGAAAGAGAGAAAGGAGAAAGAGAGACAGAGACTAAAGAGTTTCCCCCACTTTTCCAGAGTTACACCACAGACACACAAGAGTTTTCCGGGTGTGCGTTTTCCCTATGCTTTGAGTTGGAGTTTGAGTTGGTTGGCTTTGATAAATGGCTGAAATATAACCAAGTTAACCAGAGGATCTACATTTGAACATGGAACATTGGACGTGTGTATACTTTCCTCTTTTGGATATTTTAGGTATTTTTGCATTTGCTTTCTCTTTCTCTCTCGTTCCCCGTCTCAATGCTTGCATGAACAAGCGAGGGAGTGAGAGAGAGAGGAACAGAGTGAGAGAAATCTTTCATTCAACATCCAAATCCCAGTGTGTACACAAACTCAAACAGAGGGAAAAAAACTCGATTCACACAGATTTATTTCCCCACATCTTTTCTATCAATCTCCTGTCCCTCATGTTATTTTTTTCCTCTGAGTGAACAACCAACAACGCTCTACGTATGCACAATCTCCAATTTCCCTCACTTTCTCTCTCTTTTCTCTCTGTATTTTTATGTATGTTTATAACAATGGATCCCTGTGAATCTAACCATTTAACCATATAACCCTTTTTTGGGAGCATCACACTACGGGTGGTGATCGCGCAATTCAAACCCAGAAATCAAACAATCCAACAATTCGGAAAATCGAAAAAAAAATCCCATAATCTAAAACTCATTTTTCAAAAAATTGAGAGAAAAAACAAACCTTTAGAATTTCCAAGTCTTCTTCCATGATTGATTTTCAGTTGAAGTTTTTCTTCTGCTGTTGTATTGGAATTTGAACTCGTGAGCCACTTCTCCAGTCAAAACATTTGTGTTTGTATGCGCACTTTTATTTTGTGCCAAATTACATCAAATTTAGTAAAGATGAGGGAGTAGATTGCTTGAAATTTTATTCCAGCGAGCTTTCGACGAGCGCTCTTTTAAAATATATATAACCAATTCACTCGAGCATTTCGTCTTCCTGTATTGGAATTTGGAATAAACAAATTTAAAAAAATTCATTATATTTAGTTTTAGTATGATTGCTTTTTTTCCACGTAAAATTCAAGAAGAAAAAATTCATTTGTACATCGTAAACAGAATATGGGGAAAAGCGTGAGGTGAGAAGCCTAAATAAAACAAAGGAAATTCAATCATCTCCCCGAGCCATGCACAAACATGATATAAAACAAACAATTTCCAACATCAAATTAGTAAGTAACCAACACTAACAACGGAGAACAAGAGAAGCTGGGCGGAGGAAAGCTTTGGAGTTTTGGAATTAGAATTAAAAGTTGAGAGTAGGGAAAAGGTGTGAGAGATGGAGATTGAGGTCTCATAATAATAATTTTCTCTTACTCCATGTAATAATAAATAATAAAATATGTAGTTCAGAGCAGCCATTGAATGGACTAGCAAGAAACGACACGAGGACGACTTCAACTGTGGAAGAAAACCTTCCAGAGAAATGTGAAGGTGAGTTTGAGCAGCAAAAACTATGTATGTATCGTACAAACTACGGCTGGAGCTGGAGCTCAATTTTCATCATAATCATATCATCAAAGCCGCCGTTATCTTTACAAAGCAAATGACTCGAATCTACAGGAACTCACACTCACAAACAGAGCCACACAGCCACAGCTCCAGCTTTCTCTTTTCTCCGTTCTCCTTTCTCTTTTCTCTTTCTCCATTTCCTTCATCAATGTTTTATCGCTCCAGGGATGTCTATAGTCAGGTATGTTCCTTGTGTTCGGATTTTATAGGTATTATATACACTGCGAGTTTTTTCTCCGGGTAGATTCACACTTGCACTTACACTCTGTGCTGTTTAGACGACGACGGCATCAGCCGAGTGCAGAGGCAGACTGCAGGGAAGTTTCCTCAAGAATTCTCTCAGGAATAATAATAATAGCACGAGAAGCCGAGCAATGTAATTTCTAATATCGTAAATCCTAACACATTCATTCCTCCTCTTCAAATTAACTACCCGACTATTTTCCTTTCCCCCTTTCACTTTCACCTTTCTCTTTGTAGTTCCAACTCTCTCTTTTTCTCTCTCTCTCCCTCTCACTCTTCACGTCTTGGAGAATCCAAGTGGGAAATGTGCAAAACATAATAGAAGAAAAAAAATTGCATTCTGTATTGTTATTTCTTCATATTATTTCCTCACCTACAACCTCCAAGAAAAATAATGGTAAAATGATGAGGATTTTTATTATTTTCATACAGAGGAATTGATCAAGTTGGAATAAATATCTTGACGAGATTTTTAAGATTTCAGAGAGCGCTCACTCGGAACTCGCTTCCGGTTTACAGTTGAAAGCGAGAATTTTGTTTACAAATTGTTCCATTTTTCCAATGCTTGCGTCCTCAGTGTGATGTGTGTGGATTTTTCATATGGAGTTGAGTTTGCTTGGAATTGAATGTGGAATGAGCTCTTTTGATTTGAGAGAGTGTTTTTACTCATGGTTGAGTGACTGATTACATGTGTGCATAAAACGTGAACATCATCCTCCAACTCATCTCCGTCTTCTATCTTCTATTTCTGTCCCTCCCACACCCACACACATTGCTTCCTTCATGTGCATTGAAGGGCTCAGCCGCATTTTTTAATTCTCTCTGTAAAGTTCAGAGTTCATCATCAAGATTTCCCTTTTCAAATATTTTCCACTCGATTGGAACTTAAAACATGAAGAATAAAGGATTTTGTCTAGCGTTCATCACTGAACAGGTATTTTTTTTTCTATTTTTTTTCTGAGAGATTTTAAGTCCTTCACTTTTTCACGTTTCAATTCATTATGCAAGGGAGAAAAATGAATACCTGTTGACGCAAGTCCTTCAGAGAAAAAACATGTCCTGTTCGTCGTCGTCGTACATATTTCGTTTTTTGTATGTAGACTTTTCAGAATGACTAAAGAACTCTTTTGCCATTTCATATTTTCGTATTTGTGTCAAGGATTTTTTCCATTGTAAAATCCTCACGCGCGTTTTCTTCTTCAGAAATTCAGGAATTGTAAGAAATGAAAAAAAATCCAGTGGAGCGAATATGGATTTTGAATGGCCATAATATTACAATGACTATACATAACAAAAAACTCAATCAGAATGTTCATTCATTCAAAATTCAAATTTGAAATTTGAAATGCGAATCCAAAATATCAAATCTGAATATATTGGCATCCAAAGGAAATGAAGGGAGAGACTAATTGGCAATATTCACGTTCACTCCCATTTGAAAGTTGAAGACATCCATTTTTATTTCAGAGTTTTCCATCCCATCTCTCGCATTTCAAATTTCCTCATCATATTCATTTTGATGTTCATTGTGTGTCATAAATTGGGAAGAGCGAAAGAGAGAGAACCTTGATTATTTTTTGATTCACACAAGTGCTTGAACATTTGTGCATTGCTAAATAGAAGGAAGCAGACTCTCTCTCTCTCTGTGTGTCTATTGATATAGCAATTGGGAAAAGGCAAAGGGGGAATGGTTTGAGTATATAAATTGAGTGATGACAACACGGAGGAAGCAAGCGAGGGAGTGAAGTGGAGTGGAGTGAATGAGAGAGAGAGTAACTGAATAAAAGACAGCGATGAGATGGCAAAGGAATGGCTCAGTTGAACTTTCCATCTCTTCAGTGATTGTGATTGTGGGTGTAAAGGATAAAGAGACCATAGAGAAGATGGAGAAAAAGAGAGCGAGTGAAAAAAAAATTCGTAGAATGTACACGAGGGAGTAGATGCCAACTCTTGGGTAATCGAAAGAAGAAGTCTAGTTGTGAAGAAAGCAAGGGAAAGCATGAAAACGTGAGTGAAAGAGAGAGAGAGAGAAATTCCAAGTTTTGTACTCGTGTGACTTGAAGCTTGGAAGCTTGGAAGAAGAGAGATAGAGCTAGAACTGGAGTTGGAGTTGGAGGAGCTTAGCCTAATTCTCTTGCTTTCCCTTGGCTTTCTCTCTATCTCTCATTCTCTCTCTCCCTTTCGCGCACGGATCGGAAATGAAAAGAAGTTAAGTAGTATGAAAATGTATGTGAGTTGAAAATGCGGGAGGGGAAAGAGAGGAAGAGAAAGTGAGGTCTCTCCATTTTCCACTTTCTTTCTTCCTTTCTTTCTTTCTTTCTTTCTTCCTCTCGTACTTTCGTCTGATTCCTTCCTCAACGTTTCAACGTTTCCACGTTGGAGTCCACAACTCTTTTCTTCTCCTTCTTTTATTTCTCCTCTTTTTCCTTTTCTTCCGTGTACACAAGGTACAGGAGACAGTGAACGAGAGAATCTAATTCAAATCCAAATATATACGCGAATAAAAGGGAACTCAAAGAAACCTCGCTATTAGCTTGAAAAAAGTCCACTCTCTCTCTCCCTCTTTCTCTCTCTCCACACAACACACACACACACACCATTCGCCACTTACTTTCATTTCCCTCTTCTTCCCACTTGTAGCTAAATAGAAAATAGAAATAGATAGAAAAAAAATACAAGCATGGCCGTCATCGTCATCATCATATGATGCCTCGACACAATGAAAGTATTGTACAATCGGCATTGTATGAACTCGCTCCTATACACTGTTCATGTTCATGTTCATACAGACACTGGGAAAGTGGAAAGTAGAAAGTATCTGTACGCGTAGGACGGAAAAGTAACACAAGTCTTCTCTCTCTCTCTCTTTCTCTCTCACTTTCTCCAGGTTCTTGTGTCTGTCTTATATATGGACTCAGTTCCAACTCCAACTCCCAAGCTAGAGAAAGCAAACAGACGGCGGAAAGTAGATTCTCCTGGCCAAGTTCAATCGTGTTATAATACTATGTACAAGGAATCCTGTGAGCTTGCTCTCTCTCTCTCTCTCTCTCTTTGTCGCTCCTTTTCTACATTTAGAAATTTTCCTCGGCTGAGAGAGAGTGTGACAAAGGAGATGGAGATGAAGGAGGAAGAAGAAGAAGAAGAAGAAGAAGCAACGGGGCTCAACATGAGAGAAATAGACATCCAGGACCCAAATCCCACTCTTCTCCTGCTTCTACTTCTTCTTCTACTTCTACTGCTCTCATTTTCCCTTTTATTCCTTCAGTTCTGTCTCTGTATGGGAAAATGTGTGAGTGTGTGTTTGTGTGTGTGAAATGAAGGGGAAAAGGACAGGGAGTAGATAGGCCGAGTACACAAAGTGCGTGAGAGTGTGTGACAATAATTTATTATGCTGACAGAGAGAAAAAACGTCTACTTGTCAACTACTCTCACACAACTACTTGAATTTGTATACTCAAGCGAGATTTTCTACACTACTAGAATCTGCTCATTTGCCTCTTTCTCTTTCCCCTTTTCTTTTTCCTTCTCTTTCTCTTTCTCTTTCTCTTTCTCTCTATCTCTCTCTCTTGTACCACACTAAAATATTCTGAACCGTATAGGCAGAGCGAGAGATCCGGGATTTCCGTTCATTATTTATAATTCTAATACTGCCGACCTATACATCGAGTCTCTCACTGAGGTTTAAGGTTCCATTTCCGCATGTTTTCTATTTATTTTAAATGTATATGCAAGAATTTCTATTTGTTTTTCTTTCTTCATTGTTTTATTGTTGGTTGCTTTGGTTTCGTTTCGTTTCCTTTGAGAATTCCTCGAATCTGATCAACCAGCAAGTAAGAACAGGAAAAGGAACAGAAAACAGAAACGTTGACATTTCCCTCGTTTTGTCAGTCTGTTTCTCATTTCCATTTTATTTTCCTACAATGTTTTGGGGGGTTGTTTTGTACTCATTAGTTGGCAGCTGGGGATTTTGTTTTTGGATGCGGACTCGACTCTGATTGTCTTTGTCATTTGGTAAGAAATACAACTACAACAGATTTCATTTCGACGCTTCATGTCCTTCTAAAGCTTTTCTTTTCTTACTCTCTTGTGGGGCTCTGATAAAGCGACAGAACAGAAAGAGAACGAGAACGAGCCAGAGAAAGACAAAGGGACGGAAAGTGAGGACTCAAAATTGTCAGTGTCCCAATTTAAGTGAGAAGGCAATCGGAGGGAGAGAAATGTAATACAATAAAAATGAGAAGCTCAAAGACTCAACGACATTTGTTTTTAAAAGTCCAGAGATTTTAACTGTCCATTTTTATGAAGAAAAAAACAAAAAACAAAACCGAATAGATTGAGTGAGAGAATTTTTCCTTTTTTCGTTGTCCCTTCAAAAATTGAATATTTATTGAGGAATTGACTTTCGAATTTTCTTTTAAAGGTAGACTTGGAAATTTGCTTTGAGTAATCCATGGAGAATGTTTTTTTTTGTACAGAGATTTGAATTTAAATGTAAATTTTTGTGAGCTCAGAACCCACGCTGAATGGAATTCTGAAGGTGAATGGGGAAATGGGAAATGGGAAAGTGGAAAGTGGAAAGTGGAAAGTGGAGCAAACAGCCATGATTTTGAATATGTGTGTATGTGTGTGTGTGTGTGTGTGTGTAAACAGTTTTGAGGTTTTGAGTTGAGGAGTCAAAATGATTGAAATTTGTGGATACTCACGAGCACACAAATGTCTCGGATACTTCTTCATTCTGATCATTTTCCATTGAATTCTCAATTTCCAAAAATAACACATAGAATCCACAAGAATGTCTAAAAATAGTAAATACGACGGAATCATCTTTCAATTTTTATTCTTTATTTATGTACGTACAAGGGACAACTCAACTCGCCCACATTCTCTCGTACACAATAAGAAATTGCATCTCATCTCTATAGTGAGACGCTTTCACCTAAGCTAAAAGGTCATTGGAAGCCTGGAGGTCTTGGTCTGGATACTCGATTCAGAGTTCGAAAGGCCAACCAAACCAGCCAATTCAGCCAATTTGGCCAATTTATCATTCTTTTCAAGCGAAACAACGTTCTCTTCAATCTTAAATCAGCTAGTTCTTCCACACTTTCTCCCATATTTTTTATTTTTTCTCTTTTTCTCTCTTTCTCTTTCTCTCCACGTTCTCTCCCAAAATCCCTCCAAAAATCCAGTCGCTTTTCATTTCCCTTCCAACACTGAACACTCTCAATTCTCTCATTCATCTGGAGTCCAGACTCTGGACACAAACAGAGAACACGGACTAAAAATACACATTTGAACATAAATAAATCCAAAACCCTATCCCTTTTTTCCTCTGACTCTGGCAGCTCCACACACAAAAACACCCCCCAAAAACATATTGAGAGAAAATCAAATAAAATTACCGCAGGAGCAGCACAAGAATGACGAATTTTCTTTCACATTGACTTCATTTTCCACATGAAATGTCTAAAAATAAGTCAAGAAATTCTCTTCATTTTCTACCACAAAACCCCACAAAACTCAAAGCTCCAAATTTCTCCAACGCCAAAGAAAGAAACATGTAGGGTAAATTCCCCTTCACATTTATCTGTATTCTGTAATTCCGGATTTCCCAAGCTAATGGAGGAAAACAACCTTAAAGCAAAATGATGATGATGTGAATATAAATACACACACACACACAAAAAAAAAACGTTCGTACGAACGAGGTTTAAAATTGACAGAGTTATAACGAGCCGAGAAACGGCGATGGTTGAAACAAAAAAACTTCACAATAATCCCGTTAAGCTACCGCATATTCAAATTTCAAATGGGTTAGAAAGCCGAGAGGAGAGAAAATGTAGAGAGAGCGACAGCGACAGCGACGGGGGACTAAGGAAAATGGATTTTATTTTGTTTTGGTGGTGAAGTGAGTCAGTTTTTCAAAAAAAAAAAGTAAAAAAAAACTGGGAGAGATATAAAGTAATGGAGGGAAACACAGTTACGTACTTTGACTTAAAAGTAGATGTCAAAGTCAGGCAAATCAAGTTGAGAGAAAGAGAGAGAGTAACAGAGAGAGAGAGAGAGAGAAAGAGCAAGAGAAAGTCCGTGGAAGAAAAATCTGAGTGTCGCCTTACAGACATATTACGACGACTATTATCATTAGATTCTCTACTCGAGCATGTCTATAGACAAACAGACACACAAAGACATGGAGAGAGATCCTGCATGCTGTCCATGTTGCTCTCAACTCTCAACTCTCAACTCCCAACTTCTACCACACAGGAGGAAAAGCAACACGGAAAATTGGAAAATTGGAAAATTGGTTGGTTGGAGTATCCAAATCAGCTCTCGTCCAACTTGATTTTGATTATCTATTCAAGTTCCCTACTATCAGTATACTAATACAAATATACAAATATTCTACCATCTCGCCAGTCGCAAGTCACCCAAAGCCAGAGTCAAAGTCAAAGCCAGAGAGCTCCTTGGTATTCCCCATAATAAAGTGAAAGCAATTCTGGATGGAACCCGAATGACGAAAGACGGAAGACCGACGACCGATGACCAAATACCAAAAATTCCAAAGGACAACCAAACCAAACCAAAAACCAGGAAAATGTATGATAGATAATGCAATATATATAAACTCAAGTCACCCAAAGTCAAGTCGTCGTCGCTGTCGTCGTCGAAGTTGAAGTCAAAGTCAAAGTGGAGTCTGATTTAGAGAAGAAGAATGTAAAGGAGAGCGTAGAAGAAGATGGAGAAGAGGAAGAGGAGGAGGAGAAAAAAAACTAGTGAATCGATATCCCCACTGATGTCCCAACTGATCCGGACCTTTTTTTAACGTTAGTTTGCCCTCCTTCTCTTTCTCTCTCTCTCGCTCTCTCTCTCTCTGTGTATCCCTTCACGTTACACATTATAGATAGTTGACTGTAAGTTGAGGTTGAGCTGAGCTAGTGAAGATCCTTTCAGTGAATGTAGAAGAGGGAAAAGAAGAAGAAAAGGGAGAGAAGGAGGACTTTGACAGAGGGCTTTGATGTTAAGGAGATGAGACTGGCTCCTTCTTAGCACGATATACACACATGTCATCTTCAATCACTCCTAATATCCTATAGATCATCATCATCATCATCATCTTTGTACTTTATCCTCGCTCTCGCTCTCGCTCTCGCACTCGCACTCGCACTACCAATCGCACGAATCTCTCTCTCTCTCGTATACTTATAATACTCATATCTCTCTCTCTCTCTTTGTAGTTTACGCAACCTACGCTATTGAACATTGCATTTTTTTAGCTTACGATTAGTTTATACATATATGACTCATCCAAGTTCCAAGTTGACTTCATGTTCTTTTTTTTTGTCGTAGGAGTAAAGCTGTCTCATATTTTTCTTCTTCATATATAATCATAATCAGGAGATGATGATTTTTTATTTCATCGCACGTTTCAATTCACCAATTCCCACCAGTCCCAGCTCAATGTCAATTTCATCTTTCCAAGTCCACTGGGAAATGTCGAGAGACTCTTCTTGATGATGGTCCTCATTTGTCATTTGTCATTCAGCATTCAACATTCAACACGGAAAGATGGGAATTATTATTATTATTATTATTATTATTATTAGACTAAGGCAAAAGGAATTTTTAATACATTACGCTTCACATTATCAAATTCAAAGAGAATTTGACTGGAAAGGGAATCCGGAAATAAGACGAGCGAATTGAAATGCCGAGTTTTCACAGGGAAATTGTCACGTTGCCCCCTTGAAGGTGAAAGGGTGAAGGAACTTGATTATGATTCTCATTCTTTGGATAGGTAATGTGTGAGCTTTAATTAAGAATGTGAAATGTCGTACGGAATTAATTAATTAATTAATATTTTGATTCCGGAATCCAATCCCAAGTTTTAGGTTTCCTCTGTTTTCCTCGGTTTTCCCATCTCTCCTGTACTTTTTTTGATGTTTGACATGAAGAGTGGAAAATCCAATTTATTCACAAATAAGGAATTCTCGAGTATAAATCACAACAAATCCGGTTCGGATCCGGGACTTTGATATGGAAACCATTTGAGTATTCCACATTGGATTATTCATTTCCAGGTTCAACTTTTAGCATCGGATTCCAGAGTGAGAACAGAAATAGACATTTGGAAGGTCTTTTGGCCTTGAGCATTCAACTCATTTTTCGAATATACACCAAACATACTGGAAAAAAAAGTTTTTGGATGGGAAACTTGAGAAACTTGAGAGTTGGACATTGTAAATTCCACCTTGAAAATCGAAACTCAATGGAGGGGATGCCGGAGCATTGCATTTCCTCACGAATTTCCTCCTCCGTCATGTATATTTGAGTATTTGTGAATGAGATGACTACATGTGAGTGAGTACAAGTTTTCCGGGAATCCATTTGGATTTGGACTTTGGAATTCAGAATTCAGAATTCGGAATTCGGAATTCGGAATTTCTTTTAACAGAATCAAGAATGAAGAGAAAAAGAGAGAGAGAGAGAGAGAAATGAAAACTTTTCAGAGAAAAGGCGGAACTCTGAGCTCAAATGACGCCAGTCATGTGTTATTGAGTAAACATTTATAATATGAGAAGGAAAACGAGAAGGAGAAAGAGAGAACTCTCAACATGAAATAAACTATCCAGTTTGATTTAGAGAACGAGAGAAGGGGAACAAACTTTTAGTGCATTCAACCCGAAAAAGTATGGACATGAGCAAAAGTTTAACTATACACACAAAAAATGTCACCAAAGGATCGGGAAAAGTCATGAACATTTGAATTTCTATATATGCTTGGATCTATAGATCTCAATTTTTTGATCCCCACTCAATTGGAATGGAGAGAGTGAGGTTTGGGATTTGGAAATTGGAAACCTAGGAAATCGAAAATATGTCTATAATATATGTATATAACCAATGTGTGGACAAGTTCCAAATAGAAAATTAACAGTGAATGACATTTAATTACATTAAAATTAACAAAGGGAATTACAAGTGAGCAAACCTTACGGGAGGAGAAAAGTGTCTACCCTAAGGAAAAATTCTCATCGAGTTCCTCACGAGTTTTTGAAGCGGATTATTGTGATGGTTTAAAGGAAATTTAACGGTACGTAACGGTCTGTAGTCTATGGACAAAATGATAGGGAATATTTCAAAGCAATTGTAAGGCTTTGAAGGGGAATAGGTGTCAAATTTTCATGTCGTTTGTAATCGATTTTTTTATATGGGGGCATACACAAACACAAATACACAAATTGGGAATTAAGAAGGAGTCAAGAGAGAGAGAGAGAGAGAGAAAGAGAAAGCGGAGAAAGCAAGCGAATAATTGAATTTACTCTTTATATTTTCCATACGTGTGTAGATGTGGGCTTTCGTCGACTATTTTCTATTTCTATTGAAATCAATTAAAGGAAACCCACGCACACGACACTAGTTGGCTCTACTCCAGCACTAGAGAGTATCTAGAGAGAAATCCACCAGGGCAGTTTTCTCCTCATATGTACATGCAGTACATGAAATATATGGTGGAGGGAAAGTAACTTGAGAGAGAGAGAGAGAGAGAGAGAGAGAAAGTATGGAGAAGTCACTTTTACTTAACACTCCAGTCACAAAAGAATCAAGCAACTCATGCAGAGAACGACACAAAGACAAGTCCAGCCTTTGACTCTGACTTTCCAACACTAGTTGCTGACTCAGCTCAATCTAAATACAATTACTAACCTGTATCCGCACACTCATTATCTTTCGTCCTCATGATTCCCACCCTCACTCACTTTCTCTCTTTTTTTTACGATATTCACTTTGTATGATGATGAAACTCGGCAAAAGAATCTTTACAGTTATTTAGTTCACTGACGTGTGAGTGGTTAATTGAGTCATTTAAATCCAGGCCCTACAGCTGACTTTTTGAGCATGAAAACATGTCAAATGCAAAAATGCAAAAATACTAAACTTTCTCTTTGTACTTTTCCAAATGAAACAAGGGAAAATGTTCATTTTCAAATGGTTTGGATGCTCATTGTGATTAAATAAGTAGGAAATGCAAATGCAACATCTTTCTGATTAACAAAGTTGCCATTTGCTTCAGAGAAAGGAGGAAAGAGAAAAGAGAAATGAGTCCTTTGAATCGTTTAAAATAATGTCGGGACGATCTGTTTGAACTCGGTCTTTTGAATTTGGGACTTGAAGCTTGGAATTGTGGTTCATGATCAATGCTTCAAGTTTTCGTCCTTGACTTTTGTTCTACACCAAACGAAATCTTAATTAGAGTGAATTTAAATGATGCAGATTCAAAGAACGGGCAAGTCACGAGTTCAGAGTTTGACAGTTGCATTTTCCCTTTGAGCTCAAGTTGAGTTGCAGTAGTACCACACGATATAAATTCAAATTCAGATTTCGGTATTCGAACCTGAATCCAAATTTCTAATTCAAAGGGATAAGTCCCATTGGGAACGATGCTGTCGATGCTACAAATATTGTGTGTGTATTTTAGCTTTAAACGTCCCTATTACTTGTATTTACATGAGCCGGGAGACTTGAGTTGTGAGTCTTACATAAGAAAGTGCGAAAGAGCGAAAGTGCAGTCACTTTGAGCATACCGAGATTCTTATTATTAAAACTCTTTGTGCTCACCAATTTACAATCTGGAGCTTGGCTATCATTAATGCTCCTCACGTCTTTCATTCTCTTTGGCCAGGTTCTAATCGGGAGTTGAACATTCTACAACTCCTCACTTTTTTCCCCATTAACCAAAAGCCAAAAGTTTCCTTTGGTTGTCCTCGTAAAGTGTGACAAGTTTTTCTTTGCTCACATTTCTCTCTCTCTTTCTCCATTGAACTCAGAATTGGTAGAACACACAGAGAGAACAGAGGACATTCAAACCAGCGGAAGTTGTCAAAGGAAAAGTCAAAGTCAACGAGAGATTTCAAAATGTCAACGTCAAAATTCAAAGGAAAATGAAAATGAAGCAAGAGCCAAGGAACTGAAACGTGTGTTCTTCAGTTCACATCCAAAATCCAATGCAATGCAATGTAAATGCATTTAATTTTGCCGGATTTTGATTAAGGCTCGAAATAGAAATATCAAAAAAATTACTTTCTTTCCTTGACCTAACTTAATTAATTAATTAGTGTTTTTGGCACTCGGCATGTTTAAATTCCTCTGCCATTCCTCATTTGCCTCAAGTTTAATGTGCCAAACCTCCCATTTTGTTTGTCATTCCTGCATTTTAACGATTTTTCTGATTCTCATTCACATTTCCTGTTGCATCTGAGGAAAAACCTGGTTTTCTTCTACAGTGGAAAAAAACCCCGTTCAAATCCCTATGAAAATGAAATGCGGAGAGGAGGGAAAGAGAAAGCGTTTGGATTTTTTTATGAGAAAATTCAAATGCTTTAGTATTTCCATAAAATTACCCGGATAATCCTACACAAGTGGCGGCAAAAATTGGGTTTCGTTTTTTGGAGTATGAAAAAAGAAAGTGACTGGGATTTGGATCTCTCAAAAGCAGCTACACATGTTTAAAGTCCAAGTATATGAGGGAAAGTCTATTAGGAGCAGATGACCCAAAGGCTCAGTTCCAAAATGGAGAAATCCAGAATCATCAGACCCTCTTGAGACTTCATACTTTCTATATATATGTATATCGTATGTGTATGTATATACATATATAGCTACAGCAGAGAGATATCCCACGAAAAAAACGGAAAGGGGGAAAATACTACATGAAACTGAATATCGTACGTAAGTGTAAGTACCCATTGCATTTACTGGCACACAGAAAATACGATAGGAAATTCAAAGCCAAAAATAAAAAAATAGAACATGGAGAAAGCGTAGGAGAAAAAAAAGAAAGAAATGGAAAGTGGAGAGTGGAATTGTCCATATGGCTGCTGCTGTAGACTCAAAATTCAGTCTTGAGACTCCAGACGACTCGAAAGTCGAGCAATTTGTAACGCTTAAGATGTTCATCTCGTGTTAGTCATGTAGACATGATTTTCAACTCGGGGACTCGCAGACCGTATTGGAAATGGCTAAATTCTTCTCTCTCTCTCTCTCTTTTGTCTTCATTTCCTCTTACTCTTGAATCCCATTTGTATTTCGTTATTCCTTCATCTCTCCTCCTCATTTCCTTCTACCAAGACCAAAACTAAACGGAAACGGAAAAAAAAATCCGATGCCGGTGGTTTACATTTGGAATCCAAAAACAAGTTTTTTTTTGGCCTCTTCCAGCTTTCAATTTCAATTTGATTTCAAATTTAAAGTGCAAGCAGCCAAAAAAAAAAAAAAACTCTTCTCGTCTAACTCGTACAAAAACTAAAAACCCAATTCAATTAACCACCCACAAATCTTAAATGGAAAAATGGAATCTGTGTAATTCAATTCATAATTCAATTTGAGTTCTTATCTCAAAATCCAAAAAACCAAAATCTCAAAACTAAAATCCGAATTTTTGCGAGAGAAAGAAAAGGAAAGGAGTCAAGGAAATGAAGAAAACTTCCTGTGTGTTTTCCCTTCATGCGGGAAGAACAAAATTATAATCCGTCAAACTCAATGTAATAATTTCATTGCCCAATGCACAAGGTCAACAAATGTAGTTACGAATTTCCGAGTGAACATTGCAAACATATCCGATATCCTCTAGTTGAGTTGACAATGTAAGAGAGAGAGACGTGAGTTTAATTGATGATTTCCATGCAAGAAACTTGACGCTCTTGAATTTCTCAAGACGAGATGAAAAGGAAAAGAAAGCCTCTCGAGTGTCCCTTTCTCCAAGTTCATCTGAATATCAATAAAAAACTGCAAGTGAGTCTCTACAACTCATGCATAATTCTGTCAAGTTTCCTCCATGTGATTTTCTCTAGTTGTAGTTGGTATTTCTGGTCGAATAATAAGGTGATGTAGACTCACTTCACTTCATTCCACTACCTATGTCACAATTTCTCTCTCTCTCTCTCTTTCTCTCTCTCTTTCTCTCTCTCGGTATGTTAAGGAAACTCTGGGATGGAATAAGAGCAAGATAATCTTTGCACACTTGAACATGCATAAATTCAGCAAAGTCTAAACCATATAGAATATTTTAATTCATTACTATGTGTATGTATGTGTTCAACATTGAGCCGGAAACTATCAATATCTTGGTCTGAGTTTGGAGCTCCAGTTTCTCTTTTCAGTCCTCACCATATAATATAAAAAGATGAAGATATACAAAGTTCTGTATAGGACGGTGGAAATGTAAACACATACAGGACCAAGTGACTTGGTGATAAATTCACCATCATATACAATTTGAGAAATCACGAGTGTTAAATCCGCCTACTCACAGGAAAAACCTTTGTCAGACCTTGTACCAAACAAATTCAAATATTTACTTTTATACTCTCTTTACCCGATTTAATTTATGCAGGAGTTCAAGTCTCTCTCTCTCTTTCTATATCGTTTCTTTGAAGTTGGTTCCTCTCTGCGAAATTCAAAGTTTGAATAACAAGGGAAAGAATAAGAATGGAAAGCAGAATACAGATTTGAATTTGTATTTTAATGAAAACGTCATTTCCTAAATTATTATGAGCAAAAGAGAGAAAGAGAGAAAGATAAAGAGCACGGAGCCAAAAAAAGTTCCCAGTTTCGTAAAAACTGAAACAAAAAAAAAATTGTAATGTCGCTTCACATTTTAGCATTTTGAAAAATTCGAAACGTGAAAAGTTGACGGGGAAAAGGAGTTTTATAATATTTTTTAGGGTAATTTATAACGTTCATATCATATTCGGTGTGTCGTAAAATAGTAAATAGATTGTACACGAGGAGTTCTTGTTGTTGTTGGGTATTAGCAAGAAAAAAAAAAAAACTAAATACAGATATAATACAGAGCAACAAGAAAATAAATAATTTTTGAAGGATTTCCCTTCTTATCGTTAGACGTGAAAAAAACGAGTGGATTTACAGTTTACAGAGGAGAAGTTGGCAGTTTAGAGTTTCGAGTTTTCAGACAGAGAGAGAAAACAAATTGTGAAAGGAAAAGTTTCCGTATACCATGGAAAAAAAATCCAGCTAATTTCCCATAATACAGCCAACTCTCCTCATAACATTACATCAACAATCTTTACTACGACACAAAACCCTATATTCTCAGACTAAAGTAAAGAAAATGAAGCTCAAGTATGTTCATATTTCATAAAAAAAAAAAAATCTCAAGTATGTAAGTCTAAGATATAACTTAACTTAGTCCGAGCTCTGAAAATGAAAAGCTTCCACATATTTAAGGATTTTTAGAGAGAGAGAGAGAGAGAGAGAAAGAGAAGAAAAAAACCTCATGATATGGAAGAAGGAAAATACTGAAAAAACTCGGGTTAAAACTGAAAAGGAAAAGCAAAAGACTAAAGCTCATTTTACTCTGCATCCTACACGTTTCCTTCTCTTTCTCTCTCTCTCTCGTCCTTAGTTTTTTCCTCCGCTTTCCATGTAATCGTAATCGTGAGACGGCGGCTCTTCATCTCATTAGGAATTTATACAGTTCTCCTCCGTCATTACTTTCACTAGACGCTCTTCCTCTTACTCTTCCTCTACAGATGCGCACAGATGAACACTAATGCTAACAACACAGAAACAAACATACACACACGTTGTTTGCTTACAAAATGTATACAAAACGGACGTCATTTTCCTTTAATAATTCACCTCGACGAGTTCTCAAATCACACAATACAAGTATCTGTAAGTCCGAGACCAAGACCAAGACCAATGTAAATGCTCACGTCACAACTAACTATATATATGGTACACAAAAAATGGCACAAGGGAAAAGGGAAAAGTCATCCCAGCATAACAACAATAACAAAGTAGTCGAGGAGGGAAAATCATTTTATTTATGTTTTGTTTCCTCGATTTTCATTTAACATTTCTCTTTCTCGCTCTCTCTCTCTCTCTCTCTGTTTTCTCTGTACCTATACGATAGTCATAGTGGTATTTTTATTTGAACCACCATCAACAACATGAACATAAATTTCCTCCGTGATCCCATGTCGTCCTTTGAATCAGTCCAATTTCAATTCCAAGTGTTTCCATTTAGTCAATTCAACATAACATGTATGCGGGATTCTGAGTGGTCTCCATCTACTGTAGCCTGAACTCTAAACCGTCTAAATACTAAACAGTTTACCAGTTTACATGCAGGAAATCTTTATGTACAAGTAGTTAAAACCTTTAGTATTACTCCCACCGTTCCTTGTTTCCTGTCCAGACTGCCCGAGATATATATATGTATTTTCATGAACATTTCCTTGTTCGTTCGCTTGTTTGCAGGTTTGCCGTTTTTGTATCGTAGTTCTCGTACAATGTCAAAGTTGAAGGCCAAAAGGAAAAGGAAAACGAGTCGAAGCCAAAACCGACAGCAAAACCACGGCCACTTTTTGAACCGGAAGAGAGTCAAAAGTTGAAATGAGCTCGATTATTCTTCATCCTTCAGTTCACATTATGATTAGACTTTCTCTCTCTCTCTCTCTTTCTAGAAGGATCTCAAGTTGTGTGTAGGCGAACCAACTGTGGGAAACAACAAGCACCGATATTCTTGTTGACTATACAGCGTTTTTCATATATGCACACATAAACTACAGTTCACCACTTCAGCATGCACAAAGCGAAAGCATCATTTGATTAAAATATAGGCAACAACGAGAGAAGAAAGAACTCGAGTAGTTGTAGTCGTCGAGTCTACCTCCACAATTTCCTATGTAAAATGTATGGCAAACAAGGCAACAAAATGAAACCAAATGAAATGAAGCAAACTCTCTCGCTCTCTATCTTTCCGACTCTAAACTCTAAACCTTCCATATTTCCCTGGTATTTTGTACTTTTGTGTACAGCTACAAACAAAGAAATTTTCGTCCGGTTTTTACTGTTGATCTGTACTGTTTTTATTCCATAGGGAATCTCATTTTCAGCTCCTTTTCTCTCTCATTCTCATTCTCATTCTCTTTGGATTTTGACTCAGTTTTTTTTATGCTGGAAGTTCTAAAAGGGAAGTATAAAGAAATATATAAATAGAAAACAATTCTGTATGAAATGATGAAATGAGGTCAACTCTTTTTGTCAACTTCTTTTAGGAACAAAAACTGACAGTAAAAAAACAAAAGGAGTTAAAGTTCTCAAATCTCAAATCCTCAAACTACGCACATACTTACACATTTTTCATGCATGTACTCTTAATAATAATAAAAAGTATCACTAGAGTTGTCATTGTTCTTTTAAATTGTATTCCAATTCACAATAAATGATGAATCTCAAGGCATATATTTTTGTCTGTAGAAGGAAGTCTAACTAAATCCATACGTAAAAAAAAGTGAAACCATACGGAAATACGGAAAAGAGAATATGAAATCCCACAATCACAAGCACACAAAAAATAAAGACAGAACTCAGAAATTTGAAGGATATAGAACAGGATTTGAAGTCAAAATAGCGTGGAGCGTAAAAAAAAAGAAGAAGAGAATATCTTGTGAGCAGAGGATTTTTTAACGGGAGGAAACTGAGAGCGTCACATCTCAATTTTACAATGCACATACAACATGAAAATATTTTGTGGGAGCACATTTCAATTCAACTGAATGTGTCAGTCTTTTTGATCTGTCTGGTCTGACTGAATGGGGGAAAAGCAACAGAACTGTTTTTTTTTGTGCTGACGTCATGCGAGATGCAAACTAAATGCAAAAGAAGATACACTAGACTAAATAGTACAAATACCAAAATGCACACGTACATGCATGTAAATATGGGGATGAACATGGGGAGGCATTTGAACGGAAGTGTTTTGCATTTTCTATCCAAATTTATTTATATTATGTTCTTCCCCGCTCCGGCTATCACAATCATCATATACACAAAAACAAACAATTCAATTTTATACAAAAAGAGCGAGATAGAGAGAAAGAGAAAGAGAGAAACATTCAAAACATTACCAAATAGAAATAGAAGTCTAGACTCTACACTCTTTTGCTTTGGTGAATCTGTCCAACGAGTTCTTGTCTCTCTCTCTTTCTGATTTCATTTCAGGGTTTCCCCCTGACATTCTATAATCTACAATAGTGGAAATGGACACGAACAAACAAAACATATATCGTCTGTTAAGTTCACAAACGAACTATAATTATTTTCCTTAATGTCGTTGACCTGCTGCAAAGGTCAAAGGGCTCAAGATGGAGCTTTGGGTCCGGAGACATTATTGTCTGCCATGACCTTTTCTGTCACCCTGAATTTTTTCCCAATTTTACCCACAAAGACGGACGCAGAAGTAGCATTTCCGCAAATTAAGGAAAATCGTTATAGTTCGTTTGTGAACTTAACCGACGATATAGGAAATAAAGGGATATAGAGGTTAAGTGTCATATCTGTAGGCTCAGATTTATTTCACATACTTTTTGCTCAAGCCCCCACCAATAAAATGTAATGGCTACCATTGTGCATACAAATACAAATACAAGGTTGAGGAGTTGTCGTTTTGCAAAATCCATCCATGAAATATGAGGAAGTGGATGGAATAACCAGTGAGATACTACTTTTCACTTTTTTGCAAATTCTTATGTAGAAACACATGGGCTATTTTATAGAAACAGTTAGAAATTTTTAGAAAAATTGTAAATATTTTTAATTAATTAAGTTTTAATTAAAGTGATTTTCCGAAAAGAGAGCGGCCAAAGTGGAACCAGCGTTGCTCAAATTGCCGCTAGAGGACTCACTCAAAATTGTATAATGAAAGCAGATTCAAGAAAATCTCTGAAAGGACATGGCACGGTTTATATAGGAAATTGGCTTTCAGTGGGATTTGGCTGAAAATTGGTATGGAGGTATTCTAAGGGTACAGGAACAACATTTTCATTACCACTTTTCTGGGGATTGCTCCTGGTGACCTCCACAGGTCACCAAAGGTCAAGTTTTCAACTTTGTCGTAGCGAGTCGTGTAGGGTACCAAAATTTTAGAAACTTTATGCTGATCATTTCTTCTGGAATGACCAACACTGTATCTTTAACCGTTCGGCCTCTGAAGGGTCAAAAACGGGTCCCCATATAAACCGTTCCATGTCCTTTAATTAAACCGTTTCATTCAAACGGAGCTTACACGTTCGTGTCGCTGTTAAATTTAGCTCGATATTCAAACTCAAATATATTCTAAACTAGATGGTAGTATCTCACTGGTTTTTCTATCCACTTCTACATATATATATATAAGATATAAGATATATGGTATATTTTAATCAGTGATATTGTTATGGCTCGGTAATTTGAATGACCATTTCCCCATTTTCCATAGTATTCCTTCATATATTGATATGTATATGTATATTTAGTAAAACAATTGGGAAAGGAGTTGAAGTGGAAAGACAGAGACGTAAGAGGAAGAGGAAGAGGAGCAGCAAGCTGATACAGAAACAAATCTACAAATGTGATGGGATTTTCATTTTCATATCTTGAATTTGAATCTAGAGAGGAGGAAGAGGAGATTCAACTGGTATTACATAAGGCGTATACGGATATGCTTGAAATCCATAGCTTAAAATTCTGGCTATACGTATATATATATATATATATATATGGATTTCCTCCTTTCATGGTTCATGGTACAGTTGGAAAGTTGGAAATTTGAATTGATTGAAATCCATCTGGAAATCTGGAATCTCTAAATATGTAGTCTAGAGTTTACATAGTGCTGAAATATCCAACGCAAAATATATCGTACGACCACACTATTTGAAGAAAAGACGAAAACGAAACGAAAACGAAATGAGAAGGAGAACAAGAAGAACAAGAAGAGAACATGGAATGAGACAGAGAGAGAGACACCGGAAAACCAGTTGTTACATTATACATTCGACATTCTACAGTCGTCAGTTAACCTACTGGAGCCAGGCAGGCAGTTTGAAAACCCAAAACCAAAACAATTTCAAATATATATATATATGTTTGCACATGTATATGAAATATCTGTATGCTGCTCAAGTCTCTCACCCTCATCTTCGTTTAGAGAATCTGATTCCCTACTACAACACAGCTTTGTATCTGTACGTGTTGTTGAATGATGAAGGTCGAGAGACAAAACGGGTCAATTCCTCAAATCCCACACGCATTTCCCATCATTCTGGCTCAGTCTGTTTTTCATACAATTAGTGTGAATGTGGAAGAGAGATTTCCTTTTCCCTTATGTGTTGACTGCAAATAGAAGGAAATGTAATACAGATATTTACAGTACAATAAACATGCTGGATTGTAGACTGTACAAAATTAAAATAATTAAAACTAATGATAATTTTAATTTCATTTCAAACCATGTACATTGCTCCGATTTGAAACTTCTAATTCTACACCAAACGGCGAACTTACACTGAAAAAAATTCGTTTGTCTATGTCAATAGGGGTATAATATTGAATACACAAGTAAGTCCGGCATCATAATCCTAATTGATTCGAATTTTCAGAGGAAAGGGCAAATTCATCTGGAAAAATTGAGCCTCATGCTTCATTTATCCAGCTAACGAGAGAGAAAGAGAAAATACAGAGAGAGAGAGAGAGAGAGAGAAAGTGATGGGAAGGAAATGGAAGTTTCCAAAGTTTTGTGTAGGCCTTTGGAAATTGCAAAACCGCCCATGATAAAGGACCGATAGTTATAGCTACTGAAACTGAATGTACAGAGGGAGAGAGAGAGAAGACCAAGGAAAATAACAAATGGGGGGACTGGCAATCGCAATGTACGAAGATGTAGTGAGAGTTTCTCAATTAATCAATATCAATGAGAGTTGGTGAGCTCAAAGTGAGTGAGCTTTCACACAAATGTTTACACACACACATTACCAAGCTCCTCAGGAGGAAAAACGGAAAATGTTGGGAAATTGAATGGAATGGAATGGCTCTCTCTCTCTCTCTCTCTCTCAAATCGAATCCAACTAAATTCGTTGGCTATCCACTTTAGTAATTTCACTCAAAATTGTGTTCAACTTGGAGGAAATCGGCCGTTGGCGTTCGTAATTTGTAATTCCTAATGCTCCAAGTATGCTTACACATCTTGAACATACATAAAGATGAAGTCAACTATAGAATCTTAATAGAATAGACTCACAGATACACACCTGGAATTAATTCCAAATGGTTTCAAGTGTGTGCTTGTCGTTAGGTACATGCGTTTGTGTTCTCATTTCTCATTATACTTACATCCATTTGATTCCGATTCTAGTTTTAGTCATTTGCACACACGTTCGAATGTTATGTTACAACTTGCAGTCTGCAAATTGCAAATGCCAAATTGCAAGTAAAAGGAAATGAATTGAAGTTTTATTGTAGCTTTGGTGAAAGGTAAAAAAATATATATGTGTATACAGATGTATTACAGATGTTGATCTGTTAAAATTGTCCCTCAACTTTTAGCCTGATGAGAAGAGTGGGGGAACACACATAAATAAGAATTAAAGAGTGGTTTTGCTGGAAATGGAATTATTAGAAATTTACGAAGTAGACCCACTCGAAACTCTTTGAGTGTCTGACTCTCTGCATGGAATAATGGAATCAGTAGCAGTAGGAGTAGAAGTACAAGTAGACTTTCCCAATCGACGTGGCCTTTCAATGACTTTGTCTTTTCCTAATTGCTAATTGCAATCAATCCTATGAACTCATGAAAAGGAAACAAATTATCGTAAAACTCAGCCATTATTAAACTTTGTGATTATTGAGTCCCTATCTCTTGTTCTTTACTACGCCGAAATGAAGCATTGCAAAAAACAGTGGAGAGAGAGAGAGAGAGAGAGAGAGAGAGAATGAGTATAGTGAAATTATTATGATAAAATGATAAAACGAAAACAGCATATATATAGCGCAAGTTTTATAATAATCTACAAACAAAAGCATCCAACTTTGTGCTTGCTAATTAGGTTTTAGACTTGGAATTGAAGCAAATTGCAAATTCATCCCTCGCATGACGCACAACCGTAATAACAACAACAACTAAACAAGACATAAATGGGTAAAAATGAACCAAGCCTGAAGATCAATAAATGTTAAGGAGCTGACAAAACAAAGAAAATGGGGGCGACGGGTAAATAATAGTAAACATATTACATATATACCTATACGAAAGTGTGAAGCTTTGAAATCTTAAAGTAATGCTCGCATCAAGTCCATATGGGTATGACAGTAAAGTTTTTTCTGATAATATTTTATAATTACAGCTGCATGTGTGTCTGTTTGTGCAAGTATGCAGTTGTATTGAACCATTTGAACTGCCAAAAGTATTTATGACTTTGATTCTGGGTGGTGAAATGAATTGAGAAATAAATGCCGATGGATACACAACGAGAGAAAACTGAAAAGAAAAAACTTATTTTGAAACAGTAAGAAAAATTAATCTTATATTTCTTTCAAATCATCAAATGAAATAACAAAGTAATACTTATCGTTATTATTGTTTGAGTTATTTGAGACGTGACTGTACAATATTTTGATTGTATTATATTTAATTAATACAATATGCAATATTTAAAAAAAAAATCAAGTTGTAAAAATTAAATTAAAATGCTTCATCAGAGTACATGATAATACAAATAATATAATGTCATTGTTGATCATTATACAATTAAATTATAATTACAACATTATAAGTCTATACAATTACCATTTTTTTTTACGTATCCTTCTTGTATATCGACACATATTTGACATCAATTGACACGAACGAATGTATAGCAAATATCGATAGTGCCATGTATATATTTCATAATATTCCTTCTTTTATACTCTTTTTAATTATAATTAGGTAACAGAAGTATTTGATTCGATTGTAATTTTTGTAAACTAATAATAACTGAAATTAGTTTTTTGTATCAATAAGTTAAAATTAATAGTGACTCCGATGAAAATCACGAGCGTAAACGTGTTACCAACACTAAACTACCTTTCACAGTCCATCATTCATGTTTCCTCTCTACAAATTCTAATACGACTAACGATAAATCATTACCTATTTTTTTATTTTTATATTACAGTTCAGAGTTGTTTCCGTAGATATATTTACTACGAAGAGAAATGTTACATTTATATAGTACTTTGTATGTGATTCTTCCAATTCAAACGTACACATGTATGTGTATACACAGTTGCATAGAGTTAATTATAATTAATTTTAGTTGCAAAGTTCCATAGAATGTGATTTGTACGCTTTTGTTACTTTCCACAATTTAGGGGGTTTTTTTTGTATAAAAAAACATCCAATTATTCTTGAAATCAAAATTAAACAGACATGCTTTAAACTCGATTAATTATTTTATAACGTTTCCTTCCAAGTTTTATTAGGAAATAAGATTTAAGTACTTTTCTACCCAAATTTTCTCTGTAGCAGTCTAGAAAAGTTCTTTTGGGTTCCTTAATAATAAATCCTACCTGTAAACTCAAATGATAGTGATAGTAATGAGTAATGATGACTGATTACTATTGTGAAAGTGTGAAGTTTATCAAATAAATGCACCCTTCAAAAAAAAAAGTCGTCGACATAAATTACGCATGCAAAAAGTACAAAAATTATCCTAACTATGTATAGTAAAATATTATAAAGGAACGCAAGAAATTACGAGGACTTCAAGCTGACATGACAGTTTAAAAGTTAAAAGTTAAAAAAAAACGTGTGTATAAATGTACAGTTTTTTTCCCGAGTCTCTCAAGTTTAAACTTTATAGCTGAGATTTGTTTTTGTTTTTGTTAATTCGTATTTTTTTAAAAATGACTTGTATAGCATACTCTACTAAAGATATAATTTATGTATGTATACACGTGGTGTACTGCGCTAATACTTCTATTGATTGATTCATTCTGATTATAATAGTAAAAGAAAATATATGTAGGGCTATACAGAAAGTACAGTGGGCTAAATATTCATATATTTCATATATATGACTTATAAAATTATTTAAGAGTTCGATTTTTCGACTTTCGATATTATTTGAGTGGGTTTGCGATAAAAACAATAAGTCATGCTATTGTTTTTGAAACGCAACTGAATATTTTTTTGTGAGTTAATGAGTGAGTGAATAAATATTAATCTAAAATATATACATATAGATAATATAATGTATATGTGTCTATATACAATCATTACTTGATAGTAATCATGATACATACAATATACTTTAATATTATTAACACAGTAATGGTTCATCCTTCAGTTTTTTTTACTGGATTCTCTTTAGAGAGGGATTGGCTCATCCGGATCCATTCATTTATTCGCAAAAAAAAAGAAGAAAAAAAAACTGGCATCAACAACAACAGAGAAGAAAGGGATGAGGATGTGACTTGCTAATAAGACCAAAATTCCGAATCCAGTAAAAATCCAGATACCAGGCAACGGAAGCTCGAGTCAAGGGTGTCCCAATTTGTTCATACACGGACCTTAGCCTTGTCGTAGTGCCTCACAGCATTAAATCATTCTATATAGAAAAACAAAAAACAAAATATGGACATGAACACAAAAGTTAAAAAAACACTGACGAGTAGGTACGTACAGAATATACATACATAAGTAGATCCGTTGAATTCGAATGCAAATGTACGTAGACTTTATACTCGCAAAATAATCGCAATTTCAAATTCCAAATTCAACTATAGAAATTCAAATTCGAAACAGTCATTCTCATCATGTAACATTATGATGCTCTTTTTCTCTCGTCCATTTCCTTCTCCAAGAACCAAGAACCAGCAACCAGCTTTCCATTATTCATCAAAAAAAAGGAGAGGAGGAAACGTATATAGGTATAAAAGTATATGTATATATAAACTTACACATGATGTACAATGTACATAATACTCCAACTAAAATCCACTCTAATACTAAACTCCTCTCGATAAGACTGTTTTCTTTCCTTTCCTTCACTTTCCCTCCGCCTTTGAAGTTTCATCACAAAAAACTTCGTAGGAGACATCGTGAACGTCGGGCGTTCAAGACTACGATACCCAATAGCCATATCATATCCCTTCATTTATCCATGTATATACATACACAATAATACACATACGATACGAGTTACGAGAAACCTGTGTGTGTGTGTGTGTGTGTGTGTGTGTGTGTGTTCAATAAAATACTGATAGGCAGTCACAGTGACATAGGTGATAGTGCCATGTCTATGTTTGTTCTGGAAGGAGTTCAAGATGGTATATCAATCTTTATTACAGCACAAAATATCTAGTCAAATACGCATCTTTCTCTCTCTCCTCTTCTCCACTCTCTCTCTAGACCTATATACATACGCAGGCATACTTGGTCTTCTTCTTCTTCTTCATATACGTCTTCAACTTCCTGAGGACGGAAATGTGTTGGGATGTTAAGAAAGGATTGTACACATTTGATTTGAATTCTCACCAAGTGCCCGTCGGTTTGTCTCCCAGTTTCCCCAGAATCCCGAAGAAGAAAAAACCTTGATGCGGACTGCATTCATAATAAGAAGACTCAAGCAGTGATGCATTATTATCGTACATCACTACCCGCTACACAACACACACACACAACTTCCTCTCTTGCAAGAAAACAAAATCGGGTAGGAAAATATGTATATTTTTTTGCATTCTCGTTTCTCTCAATTCCTACGCTTCTCTCTTACTCTCACTCTCTCTCTCTCTTTCCCTAACAAACTACTATACCATTTCAATCTGTCACCTTACTAAATCAAATACCCATTGCAATTTTTTTTCTCTTCCTTTTTGTCGTTCTTCCTTTCTTTATTTTCTATTTTTATTCTGTCCCAAATACAAAGAAAAAAACTGGGTGGAAAAACGAGTTAGACAAATCCAGCTTTACCATACAATCAGCATAAAAATACAAATACAAACAGAAACCAGACAGTCTGCACTATAGTATTAACAATTGTCCTCGTACTCGCACGGGAATCATGAACATGAACGACCGACACACAAGCTCAACAAATATGATTGTCCATTCTCCGCCCGCATATACGTTCAAAACAAATATACAGATTTTTGGTGGATATTTTTGGTACATTTTTTAAGTATACAAATAAATAAATGATAATAATAATACTTTCCCCCCTTTTCTCTCTCTCTCTCGAAAGTACTGATACGTAGAGAGTAGAAATAATTTGCAGATATATATAGGTACTCTAAGAAAAAGTACAAGGTTCGTTTAGAGTCGCGACAATGAATAAAACATGAACCCAGAGTATGATTTTCAAACAAAACACGTTTATTTCCCATGTAGGGAAATGTATACAACCACCATTAAAAGCTTTTCTCTCCATTTGATATTGATATGGATATTCTATATAGATTGCCGATCCTCTTGTCTTTGTCTGTCTTACCATCCTCCTCCCTATATATATATAAATTTCCTGTAGTTCACCATTGCCAATCCTCGCAATATTGACAAATGTATACAGATAAAAAAAGGATGAAATCACCTTTGAATAAATAACTCCCAACTCACTATAAAACTATCGCCGACTACACAATCATTGATAAATCCATAATCCTTCATCGAACATAACCGTTAGAGACAGAGACAGAGACAGAGAGGGATTGAAATCAGCTCACACACAAAACACCACACAACTCGGAGACTTTGAAACAATACTGAGATAATCATAAGAAAATGTACACATTACACTACTTTCACATTGTATCCAAGCCGTTCATCTACCTGAATTAGCACAGTACATCATACATACTCTCTATTCGGAAATTTTTGATTTTTTAGTTTTTTTCATCGAAAGACAATTTTTCAATGATCCTGCTATATTATAGCGGCATCATTGAGTAATTGTCTTTCAATGAAAAAAAAACTAAAAAATCTTTCCGAATAGAGAGTATATACAATGATTTATACTGGTAAAAATAACCGTGCGTGTCTATCTTAGCTAGTGTGCCTACATGTTACATACAAAAGATATTGACTACTCTGATGGATTTCCACTTTTGTATACTTAAAACTTACTGTCAACGTGAGGAAGAGAGACAAAAAAAAGCAGGCGGACACAAGAGAACAGCAGAAAACATGGGAAACATTCTATAGCATCTGATTTTTTCTGAGTCCTATGATGTGTACACAATGTGAATGTACCTATACAAATACAAACATGGTCGGAAAGTTAATGAAAAAACTTGGGATGATAAATTAAAGGCCAATTAACAGACTTGAGTCTATATTTTCCTTTTCCCCATTCAGGTTTTTTTTTCCTTATACCTTCTCTTATTGGCTTTATTATCATTATTATCCATTATTATTCCGTGTGGGGGTAATTTTTGTGTGGATGCCAATCATGTCACCTTGTTATTGTTTTTGATATGAAGATCAGTTTTGTCGATTGTCGACTACTCACTCTCGATACTCGAGTGACTACACACACGATTCAAATTTCATACTCACAAAAACATATACACGTCAACGACGATGAACGTAGACGAAGAAGACGACGGACGACATACTTTACCAAGTCTTAAGCTTCTTTTGTATTTATTTGTGTATCTCTCACTTCATCATATCCTGATCTACAAACACAAAGACCCACACCAACACACCAACACAATAACACTGCTGAAGGAGATACTTCTACAACTATATAAGTAAAATAAGTATATACGATGAGAAAACACCACGCTATGGCTATGCTATACCAGTTGAAGTTGTAGGTTAGGACGACTCGTCATCATCATTAAAGCTCGTTCATCACTTCTTTCCCTTTGATTCACATTTTCATAGTTTCATTCATCCACATTCAGTGGGATTTTGTCGGCAATCTCGTGTTTATATGTAGATTGCTCCATTCAACACTGTTTATGTTTTGAACATGCCGACGATCTCATGTATACATTGTAAATACTTATCAAGTCCCGTTTACAATTTTATACCTCTCACTACGTATTACAGTTTACATTCATGTGTATATTCTGTACATGCATGCCTACAATTGACATGTACATTATTTCATATTCATATACAGATGCGTCTACAGATTGTACCTGCATGCTTTATAAAACAAAATTGTCAACGTACAAAAACAAAATAGATTTTTTTCTTGTACATTGTTCGAGTGAGAAACAACTTTAGAACGTTCATGTAAACATTATAAAAAAAATCTTATTCACTCTGCTTGTGTATTGTATCTGTGGTCAGCTGACGACCATTTGAAATATTTCAAATCTTCACGAGATACAAAGACGAATGGAATTCGGTGTGTACATAATACAGAATGCAGATGCAGCTAATATAGGATTTACTTGGTAAACTAATTATAGTAAGAATTCTATAGACACAAACATAAACAAAATGGATGTGGAAGACATAATGACACTCGTAATGACAACGACTCCCCAACTAAACCCTGAACTATGCACAAGTATTCATAATTAAAAACCGGAATAGAGTCATCAAAGTGTTCTCATTTCTATATATCTGTACTATTGCATGTAAAACAGATGAAATTAGTACTTTGTAATAAAAGGGAAAATGTTGTTTTCATAAAACATTATCTCAATCTCGATATGACACAATAGAAAATGGAACTGGCAACAAACATTTTATGAATTATACAAATAGTACATGATACGTAGAGAGTAGTAAATGATTAAATCTGTTCTATAAGCATTGCTTTTGAAATGAAATAATAAAATCCCCTGCTAAATGTTTAATTGACCAAAGAAAGTCCTGTGGAGAGGCCCCACTAATGAAAACTTCCAACAGAGTCACAAAGTAGGACGAGATTCACAATGAATATGAGAGAGGCGGAAAAAAATATACTCTACTACAGATACATTACACACAGTTGACAAGAGACGGAAGCTACTGGAAATGAAATACCTTGACTTGACTTGTGTCTCTCGAAGTACCGACGAATGGTTACAAAACTATTCCTACGCAAAATTATACAATATGAGAGTGAGAGAGAGAGAGAATGTCCCGGAAGGTTTTTAGTTAAAATTATAAAGTTGAGTGAACACGGGCGCTCAAATTCTCCGCTCTCTAGTCGCATGACTAGATAAATCAGCAATCTCGGAAATGAGAATCCATCCGTGAATGGATGTGGGTGTATAGGTAAAAGGTATCGTGTACAAGGTAAACATATTAATGTATATTAAATATAGTATTATTTTCACGTGTAGTACACTACTTGTAAGTAGATGCTTTTCACATTATTAGTCATAATAATGGAATATGGAACTGAAGAAGATAAGCTCAAACTTTGTAGATTTGATTTTCGTACGTGTATATTTGTACATTGTACGTAGAAAAAAAGTCCTGATAAAATTTCAAGTCAGTAAAAGATAAACTGTCAACATCATATTAAATGTTAGTATTACATACATTCAGTAAACATTTACTTTTATGAGGGTAGAAAGCCTGAAGGCTGGTTTTGGTTATTTTTCCTAAAAAGTAAGACAAACTCTTATGATGGAAATGCGAGAGAACTCTTCTTTTTTTTTTTGCTGGAATTTTGTATAAAAAAATACAAACTTGGAAATCATCGATTTTTTGCTTTTTTTTCTCTCCGAGTATTATAAAGAAAACTACAGATAGTGGGGGGGAATAGAAAGAGAGTGGGAATAGATATTTATATAGAATAATTGATTGATAGTAGGTAATCATAATCACGATACGTACCATGTATACTTTAATATTAATAACACAGTAGTGGTTCATCCTTCAGGTTTTTTTACTGGATTCTTTTTTATAGAGGGATTGGCTCTTCCGGATCCATTAATTTATTCGCACAAAACTGGCATCGGCAACAGAGGAGACAGGGAGCAGCAAGGATGAGGATGGGGCTCGCTAATAAAACAAGAACTCCGAATCCAGCAAAAATCCCAATGACTTGAGCTCGATGCCAGACAACGGAAGCTCGAGAGTGTCCCAATTTATTCTTGCATGGACCCTTGTCGTAGTGTCTTAGCATTAAATCGTTGTCCAAACTTTGCTGGCAAAACCAACACCAGACATGCTTACACCGCTTGCACATCATCTGAGCACAACCCGAGTCCTTTTGAATTGGGACATGGCAAAATGGACACTTTTTAATGGACTCCATCGAGTAAAGTTCTTCATCGTCCACGTTCAATTTCCCCTGTTTGACAAGTTTCCGACGAAATGACTCACAAGTGGAATCCGGATGCCAGACCAATTTACATTCTGCACAGTAACTCTTTGTACAAGTAGAACATGTGATTCGAACTGTACTACATCCTGGACGAACTTTGTCTTTCATATCTTCAATACAACAATATGTTTCACATCCAGGAGTCTGACACCACATTAGCTGACCGTCCTTCTCCACTTCTGCAAAATCAGCAAAATTAGACACATGATTAATTATTATTTTATATTTTCTAATTTTAAAACGACATAATGCTCATCATTTTCTTTAATTATTATCCTTGTATTCTGTAAACACTATTAAACTGATCCATACAATTTAGTTTGGCATTTTCACATTAGACTTTTGAATTATTATTTTATTACATTTAGATCCGGTTGAGATTTCAATTTTTTAGCTTACGTAGCTCAAACTTTATTTCTATTGAAACCGTTGTAACTAATCGCGAATTATCTTTAGTGTGTGTATATATGCCTATTTAAAATTTACAAACTACACAATATTGCAAGAAAATTTCACTCAGCGTCATCCAAGAAGATATAGACGATAAAAATAAGCAGACCTGAACGAGTTTATCGTTATAATTTTCTGCATTTTCACACTTTGAATTCTGACAACGATGCATTAGATAATAACCATGTTATCACACATACACACACACACAAGAAATGTGTTTTTATTCCAAACCTCAAAGACAATACGTTCGTTTTACTTTAGTTTGGTAAAGGACATCGCACGCTTTATATGGGAAATTGGCTTTCTACGGGATTTGGCTAAAAATTGGTAGGGACATAGTCTAGAGGTAGAGGAACAACATTTCTAATACCACTTTTCTGGGGATTGCTCCTGGTGACCGCTAAAGGTCACCAAAGGTCAAGTATTCAACTTTGTTCTACAGCATTGTGTGACCTACCAAAATTTCAGGAATTTTATGCTGATCATTTTTCATAAAAGGGCCAACATTGTATC